>CM055195.1:23402537-23435037 GCA_029224185.1 Karalla daura
CCTCAGCATCAAGAGCCCTGACACACTTTCACCCGCAACATCTCGAGCCCTTACACACATTCATCCTCAACATCATGAGCCCGTACACACTTTCATCTTCAACATCTGGAGCCCTCAACACACTTTCACCCTCAACATCTCGAGCCCTTACACACTTTGACCCTCAGCATCATGAGCCCTTACACATTTTGACCCTCAACTTCTCGAGCCCCTACACACTTTCACATTCTGCATCATGAGCCCTTACACACTTTAACCCTGTGCATCATGAGCCCTTACACACTTTAACCCTCAATATCTCGAGCCCTTACACACTTTCACACTCTGCATCTCGAGCCCTGACATACTTTCACCCTCAATTACTCGAGCCGTGACACACTTTCACCCTCAACATCTCGAGCCCTTACACACATTCATCCTCAACATCATGAGCCCTTACACACTTTCACCCTCAACTACTCGAGCCCGTACACACTTTCACACTCTGCATCTGGAGCCCTCACACACTCTCACACTCAGCATCAAGGGCCCTCACATACTCTCACAATCAGCAGGTAGAACCCTCACACACGTTCACATTTAGCATCTAGAGCCCTCACACAGTCAGTATCTGGAGCCCTCACACGCTCTCACACTCAGCATCGAGAGCCCTCACACACTCCCAAACTCAACATCTGGAGCCCTCAGACACTCTCACACACAACATCTAGAGCCCTGAAACAATCTCACACTCAGTATCGAGAGCCCTCACACACTCTCACACTCAACATCGAGTGCCCTCACACACTCCCACACTCAGCATCGGGAGCCCTGACACACTCACACACTCAGCATCGAGAGCCCTCACACACTCTCACACTCAGCATCTGGAACCCTCACACACTCTCACACTCAGCATCTAGAGCCCTCACACACTCTCACACTCAGTATCGAGAGCCCTCACACACTCTCACACTCAGCATCAAGGGCTCTCACACACTCACGTTCAGCATCGAGGCTCTATGCGAAGCCTTCAGCCGCACCGGTGTCCGGGGACCGTCTGCAAATTGCAACACCGCAGAACGAAGCAACAAAAAAAACCCCATTAACTGTGAAGTTACACAATGCAGAAACTCCAAAATCACACACTCAGCATCTAGAGCCCTCAAACACTCTCACACTCAGCATCTGGAGCCCTCACACTCTCACACTCAGCATCTGGAGCCCTCACACACTCACACACTCAGCATCTAGAGCCTTCACACACTCTCACACTCAGCATCTAGAGCCCTCACACACTCAACATCTAGTGCCCTCACACTCTCCCACACTCAGCATCAGGAGCCCTCACACTCCCACACTCAGCATCTGGAGCCCTCACACACTCTCACACTCAGCATCTGGAGCCCTCACACACTCACACACTCAGCATCTAGAGCCTTCACACACTCTCACACTCAGCATCTAGAGCCCTCACACACTCAACATCTTGTGCCCTCACACACTCCCACACTCAGCATCTGGAGCCCTCACACACTCCCACACTCAGCATCGACAGCCCTCACACACTCTCACACTCAGCATCTAGAGCCCTCACACACTCTCACACTCAGCATCTGGAGCCCTCACACACTCCCACACTCCGCATCTACAGCCCTCACACACTCCCACACTCAGCATCTAAAGCCCTCACACACTCCCACACTCAGCATCTGGAGCCCTCAAACACTCAACATCGAGTGCCCTCACAGACTGTCACACTCAACATCTCGGGCCCTCACACACTCTCACACTGAGCATCGAGAGCCCTCACACACTCTCACACTCAGCATCGAGAGCTCTCACACACTCTCACACTCAGCATCGAGAGCCTTCACACACTCTCACACTCAGCATTTGGAGCCCTCACACACTCTCACACTCAACATCGGGAGCCCTCACACACTCTCACACTCAGCATCTAGAGCCCTCACACACTCTCACACTCAGCATCTAGAGCCCTCACACACTCTCACACTCAGCATCAAGGGCCCTCACACACTCAACATCTAGTGCCCTCACACACTCTCACACTGAACATCTAGAGCCCTCACACACTCAACATCGAGTGCCCTCACACACTCTCACACTGAACATCTAGAGCCCTCACACACTCAACATCACGTGCCCTCACACACTCTCACACTCAGCATCTAGAGCCCTCACACACTCAACATCGAGAGCCCTCACACACTCTCACACTCAACATCGGTGGCCCTCACACACTCTCACACTGAGCATCGAGAGCCCTCACACACTCTCACACTCAGCATCAAGGGCCCTCACACACTCACGTTCAGCATTGAGGCTCTATGCGAAGCCTTCATCCGCACTGGTGTCCAGGGACCGTCTGCAAATCGCAACACCGCAGAACGAAGCTACAAACAAAAATCAATAACATTTAAGTTACACAATGTAGACACTCCAAAATCACACACTCAGCATCTAGAGCCCTCACACACTCTCACACTCAGCATCTAGAGCCTTCACACACTCTCACACTCAGCATTTGGAGCCCTCACACACTCAACATCTAGTGCCCTCACACACTCTCACACACAGCATCGAGGGCCCTCACACACTCTCACACTCAGCATCGAGAGCCCTCACACACTCTCACACTCAGCATCGAGAGCCCTCACACACTCTCACACTCAGCATCTGGAGCCCTCACACACTCTCACACTCAGCATCGAGAGCCTTCACACACTCCCACACTGAGCATCTGGAGCCCTCACACACTCAACATCTAGTGCCCTCACACACTCTCACACTCAGGATCGAGAGCCCTGACAAACTCTAACACTCAACAACTAGTGCCCTCACACACTCACACACTCAGCATCGGGAGCCCTCACACACTCACAAACTCAGCATCAGGAGCCCTCACACACTCTCACACTCAACATCGGGAGCCCTCACACACTCTCACACTCAGCATCTGGAGCCCTCACACACTCTCACACTCAGCATCTGGAGCCCTCACACACTCACACACTCAGCATCTAGAGCCTTCACACACTCTCACACTCAGCATCTAGAGCCCTCACACACTCAACATCTAGTGCCCTCACACTCTCCCACACTCAGCATCAGGAGCCCTCACACTCCCACACTCAGCATCTGGAGCCCTCACACACTCTCACACTCAGCATCTGGAGCCCTCACACACTCACACACTCAGCATCTAGAGCCTTCACACACTCTCACACTCAGCATCTAGAGCCCTCACACACTCAACATCTTGTGCCCTGACACACTCCCACACTCAGCATCTGGAGCCCTCACACACTCCCACACTCAGCATCGACAGCCCTCACACACTCTCACACTCAGCATCTAGAGCCCTCACACACTCTCACACTCAGCATCTGGAGCCCTCACACACTCCCACACTCCGCATCTACAGCCCTCACACACTCCCACACTCAGCATCTAAAGCCCTCACACACTCCCACACTCAGCATCTGGAGCCCTCAAACACTCAACATCGAGTGCCCTCACAGACTCTCACACTCAACATCTCGGGCCCTCACACACTCTCACACTGAGCATCGAGAGCCCTCACACACTCTCACACTCAGCATCGAGAGCTCTCACACACTCTCACACTCAGCATCGAGAGCCTTCACACACTCTCACACTCAGCATTTGGAGCCCTCACACACTCTCACACTCAACATCGGGAGCCCTCACACACTCTCACACTCAGCATCTAGAGCCCTCACACACTCTCACACTCAGCATCTAGAGCCCTCACACACTCTCACACTCAGCATCAAGGGCCCTCACACACTCAACATCTAGTGCCCTCACACACTCTCACACTGAACATCTAGAGCCCTCACACACTCAACATCGAGTGCCCTCACACACTCTCACACTGAACATCTAGAGCCCTCACACACTCAACATCACGTGCCCTCACACACTCTCACACTCAGCATCTAGAGCCCTCACACACTCAACATCGAGAGCCCTCACACACTCTCACACTCAACATCTGTGGCCCTCACACACTCTCACACTGAGCATCGAGAGCCCTCACACACTCTCACACTCAGCATCAAGGGCCCTCACACACTCACGTTCAGCATTGAGGCTCTATGCGAAGCCTTCATCCGCACTGGTGTCCAGGGACCGTCTGCAAATCGCAACACCGCAGAACGAAGCTACAAACAAAAATCAATAACATTTAAGTTACACAATGCAGAAACTCCAAAATCACACACTCAGCATCTAGAGCCCTCACACACTCTCACACTCAGCATCTAGAGCCTTCACACACTCTCACACTCAGCATTTGGAGCCCTCACACACTCAACATCTAGTGCCCTCACACACTCTCACACACAGCATCGAGGGCCCTCACACACTCTCACACTCAGCATCGAGAGCCCTCACACACTCTCACACTCAGCATCGAGAGCCCTCACACACTCTCACACTCAGCATCTGGAGCCCTCACACACTCTCACACTCAGCATCGAGAGCCTTCACACACTCCCACACTCAGCATCTGGAGCCCTCACACACTCAACATCTAGTGCCCTCACACACTCTCACACTCAGGATCGAGAGCCCTGACACACTCTAACACTCAACAACTAGTGCCCTCACACACTCACACACTCAGCATCGGGAGCCCTCACACACTCACAAACTCAGCATCAAGGGCCCTCACACACTCAACATCTAGTGCCCTCACACACTCTCACACTGAACATCTAGAGCCCTCACACACTCAACATCTAGTGCCCTCACACACTCTCACACTCAGCATCAAGGGCCCTCACACACTCAACATCTAGTGCCCTCACACACTCTCACAGTGAACATCTAGAGCCCTCACACACTCAACATCTAGTGCCCTCACACACTCTCACACTGAACATCTAGAGCCCTCACACACTCAACATCACGTGCCCTCACACACTCTCACACTCAACATCTGGGGCCCTCACACACTCTCACACTGAGCATCGAGAGCCCTCACACACTCCCACACTCAGCATCTAGAGCCCTCACACACTCAACATCGAGAGCCCTCACACACTCTCACACTCAACATCTGGGGCCCTCACACACTCTCACACTCAGCATCAAGGGCCCTCACACACTCTCACACTCAGCATCAAGGGCTCTCACACACTCACGTTCAGCATTGAGGCTCTATGCGAAGCCTTCAGCCGCACTGGTGTCCAGGGACCGTCTGCTAATCGCAACACCGCAGAACGAAGCTAGAAACAAAAATCAATAACATTTAAGTTACACAATGCAGAAACTCCAAAATCACACACTCAGCATCTAGAGCCCTCACACACTCTCACACTCAGCATCAAGGGCCCTCACACACTCAACATCTAGTGCCCTCACACACTCTCACACTGAACATCTAGAGCCCTCACACACTCAACATCTAGTGCCCTCACACACTCTCACACTCAGCATCAAGGGCCCTCACACACTCAACATCGAGTGCCCTCACACACTCTCACACTGAACATCTAGAGCCCTCACACACTCAACATCACGTGCCCTCACACACTCTCACACTCAACATCTGGGGCCCTCACACACTCTCACACTGAGCATCGAGAGCCCTCACACACTCCCACACTCAGCATCTAGAGCCCTCACACACTCAACATCGAGAGCCCTCACACACTCTCACACTCAACATCTGGGGCCCTCACACACTCTCACACTGAGCATCGAGAGCCCTCACACACTCTTACACTCAGCTTCAAGGGCCCTCACACACTCACGTTCAGCATTGAGGCTCTATGCGAAGCCTTCAGCCGCAATGGTGTCCAGGGACCGTCTGCAAATCGCAACACCGCAGAACGAAGATACAAACAAAAATCAATAACATTTAAGTTACACAATGCAGAAACTCCAAAATCACACACTCAGCATCTAGAGCCCTCACACACTCCCACACTCAGCATCTAGAGCCCTCAAACACTCTCACACTCAGCATCTAGAGCCTTCACACACTCTCACACTCAGCATTTGGAGCCCTCACACACTCAACATCTAGTGCCCTCAAACACTCTCACACACAGCATCGAGAGCCCTCACACACTCTCACACTCAGCATCGAGAGCCCTCACACACTCTCACACTCAGCATCTGGAGCCCTCACACACTCTCACACTCAGCATCTGGAGCCCTAACACACTCAACATCTAGTGCCCTCACACACTCTCACACTCAAGATCGAGAGCCCTGACACACTCTAACACTCAACAACTAGTGTCCTCACACACTCACACACTCAGCATCGGTAGCTCTCACAAACTCACAAACTCAGCATCAGGAGCCCTCACACACTCTCACACTCAACATCGAGAGCCCTCACACACTCTCACACTCAGCATCTGGAGCCCTCACACACTCTCACACTCAGCATCGAGAGCCCTCACACACTCTCACACTCAGCATCAAGGGCCCTCACACACTCAACATCTAGTGCCCTCACACACTCTCACATTGAACATCTAGAGCCCTCACACACTCAACATCTAGTGCCCTCACACACTCTCACACTCAGCTTCAAGGGCCCTCACACACTCAACATCTAGTGCCCTCACACACTCTCACACTGAACATCTAGAGCCCTCACACACTCAACATCAAGTGCCCTCACACACTCTCACACTCAACATCTGGGGCCCTCACACACTCTCACACTGAGCATCGAGAGCCCTCACACACTCCCACACTCAGCATCAAGGGCCCTCACACACTCATGTTCAGCATCGAGGCTCTATGCGAAGCCTTCAGCCGCACCGGTGTCCAGGGACCGTCTGCAAATTGCAACACCGCAGAACGAAGCTACAAGCAAAAATCAATAACATTTAAGTTACACAATGTAGACACTCCTAAATCACACACTCAACATCTAGTGCCCTCACACACTCTCACACACAGCATCGACAGCCCTCACACACTCTCACACTCAGCATCGAGAGCCCTCACACACTCTCACACTCAGCATCGAGAGCCCTCACACACTCTCACACTCAGCATCTGGAGCCCTCACACACTCTCACACTCAGCATCTCGAGCCTTCACACACTCCCACACTCAGCATCTGGAGCCCTCACACACTCAACATCGAGTGCCCTCACACACTCTCACACTCAGGATCGAGAGCCCTGACACACTCTAACACTCAACAACTAGTGCCCTCACACACTCACACACTCAGCATCGGGAGCCCTCACACACTCACAAACTCAGCATCAGGAGCCCTCACACACTCAACATCTAGTGCCCTCACACGCTCCCACACTCAGCATCGGGAACCCTCACACTCCCACACTCAGCATCTAGAGCCTTCACACACTCTCACACTCAACATCGGGAGCCCTCACACACTCTCACACTCAGCGTCTGGAGCCCTCACACACTCTCACACTCAGCATCTAGAGCCCTCACACACTCTCACACTCAGCATCTAGAGCCCTCACACACTCAACATCTAGTGCCCTCACACACTCTCACACTGAACATCTAGAGCCCTCACACACTCAACATCAAGTGCCCTCACACACTCTCACACTCAACATCTGGGGCCCTCACACACTCTCACACTGAGCATCAAGAGCCCTCACACACTCTCACACTCAGCATCTGGAGCCCTCACACACTCTCACACTCAGCATCTGGAGCCCTCACACACTCACAAACTCAGCATCTAGAGCCTTCACACACTCTCACACTCAGCATCTAGAGCCCTCACACACTCAACATCTAGTGCCCTCACACTCTCCCACACTCAGCATCGGGAGCCCTCACACTCCCACACTCAGCATCTGGAGCCCTCACACACTCTCACACTCAGCATCTGGAGCCCTCACACACTCTCACACTCAGCATCTAGAGCCCTCACACACTCTCACACTCAGCATCAAGAGCCCTCACACACTCAACATCTAGTGCCCTCACACGCTCCCACACTCAGCATCGGGAACCCTCACACTCCCACACTCAGCATCTAGAGCCCTCACACACTCTCACACTCAGCATCTGGATCCCTCACAGACTCCCACACTCAGCATCGACAGCCCTCAAACACTCCCACACTCATCATCTACAGCCCTCACACACTCCCACACTCAGCATCTACAGCCCTCACACACTCCCACACTCAGCATCTGGAGCCCTCACACACTCTCACACTCAGCATCTGGAGCCCTCACTCACTCTCACACTCAGCATCTAGAGCCTTCACACACTCCCACACTCAGCATCTGGACCCCTCACACACTCAACATCTAGTGCCCTCACACACTCTCACACTCAGGATCGAGAGCCCTGACACACTCTAACACTCAACATCTAGAGCCCTCACACATTCAACATCACGTGCCCTCACACACTCTCACACTGAGCATCGAGAGCCCTCACACACTCCCACACTCAGCATCGGGAGCCCTCACACTCCCACACTCAGCATCTGGAGCCCTCACACACTCTCACACTCAACATCGAGAGGCCTCACACACTCAAAATCACGTGCCCTCACACACTCTCACACTCAACATCTGGGGCCCTCACACACTCTCACACTGAGCATCGAGAGCCCTCACACACTCCCACACTCAGCATCTAGAGCCCTCACACACTCAACATCGAGAGCCCTCACACACTCTCACACTCAACATCTGGGGCCCTCACACACTCTCACACTGAGCATCGAGAGCCCTCACACACTCTCACACTCAGCTTCAAGGGCCCTCACACACTCACGTTCAGCATCGAGGCTCTATGCGAAGCCTTCAGCCGCACTGGTGTCCAGGGACCGTCTGCAAATCGCAACACCGCAGAACGAAGCTACAAACAAAAATCAATAACATTTAAGTTACACAATGTAGACACTCCAAAATCACACACTCAGCATCTAGAGCCCTCACACACTCTCACACTCAGCATCTAGAGCCTTCACACACTCTCATACTCAGCATTTGGAGCCCTCACACACTCAACATCTAGTGCCCTCACACACTCTCACACTCAGCATCGAGAGCCCTCACACACTCTCACACTCAGCATCGAGAGCCCTCACACACTCAACATCTAGTGCCCTCACACGCTCCCACACTCAGCATCGGGAACCCCCACACTCCCACACTCAGCATCTAGTGCCCTCACACACTCCCACAATCGGCATCTAGAGCCATCACACACTCTCACGCTCAGAATCTAGAGCCTTCACACACTCTCACACTCAGCATCTGGAGCCCTCACACACTCAACATCTTGTGCCCTCACACACCCCCACACTCAGAATCGGGAGCCCTCACACACTAAGCATCGGGAGCCCTCACAAACTCTCACACTCAGTATCGAGAGCCCTGACACACTCTCACACTCAACATCTTGTGCCCTCACACACTCTCACACTCAGGATCGAGAGCCCTCACACACTCTCACACTCAGCATCTAGAGCCTTCACACACTCTCACACTCAGCATCTGGAGCCCTCACACACTCTCACACTCAGCATCTAGAGCCTTCACACACTCTCACACTCAGCATCTGGAGCCCTCACACACTCAACATCTAGTGCCTTCACACAATCCCACACTCAGCATCGGGAGCCCTCACACACTCCCACACTCAGCATCGGGAGCCCTCACACACTCTCACACTCAGCATCGGGAGCCCTCACACACTCTCACTCACAGCATCTAGTGCCCTCACACACTCCCATATTCGGCATCTCGAGCCATCACACACTCTCACGCTCTGCATCTAGAGCCTTCACACACTCTCACACACAGCATCTGGAGCCCTCACACACTAAACTTCTTGTGCCCTCACACACTCCCACACTCAGTATCGGGAGCCCACACACACTATCACACTCAGCATCTGGAGCTCTCACACACTCAGCATCGGGAGCCCTCACACACTCTCACACTCAGGATCTGGAGCCCTCACACACTCTCACACTCAACATTTTGTGCCCTCACACACCCTCACACTCAGCATCGGGAGCCGTCACACACTCTCATACTCAGCATCTGGAGCCCTCACACACTCTCACACTCAGCATCGAGAGCCCTCACACACTCTCACAGTGAGAATCGAGAGCCCTCACACACTTTCACACTCAGCATCAAGGGCCCTCACACACTCACATTCAGCATCGAGGCTCTATGCGAAGCCTTCCGCCGCACTGGTGTCCAGGGACCGTCTGCAAATTGCAACACCGCAGAACAAAGCAAAAAAAAAAATCAATAACAATTAAGTTACACAATGCAGAAACTCCAAAATCACACACTCAGCATCTAGAGCCCTCACACACTCTCACACTCAGCATCTAGAGCCTTCACACACTCTCACACTCAGCATCTAGAGCCTTCACACACTCTCACACTCAGCATCTGGAGCCCTCACACACTTAGCATCTAGTGCCCTCACACACTCCCACACTCAGCCTCGGGAGCCCTCACACACTCCCGCACTCAGCATCTGGAGCCCTCACACACTCAACATAAAGTGCCCTCAAACTCTCACACTCAGCATCGGGAGCCGTCACACACTCTCACACTCAGCATCTGGAGCCCTCACACACTCTCACACTGAGAATCGAGAGCCCTCACACACTCTCACACTCAGCATCAAGGGCCCTCACACACTCTCACACTCAGCATCAAGGGCCCTCACACACTCACGTTCAGCATCGAGGCTCTATGCGAAGCCTTCAGCCGCACTGGTGTCCGGGGACCGTCTGCAAATTGCAACACTGCAGAACGAAGCTAGAAACAAAAGTCAATAACTTTTAAGTTACACAATGTAGACACTCCAAAATCACACACTCAGCATCTAGAGCCCTCACACACTCTCACACTCAACATCTAGTGCCCTCACACACTCTCACACTCAGGATCGAGAGCCCTCACACACTCTCACACTCAACAACGAGTGCCCTCACACACTCCCGCACTCAGCATCTGGAGCCCTCACACACTCAACATAAAGTGCCCTCAAACTCTCACACTCAGCATCTAGAGCCTTCACACACTCTCACACTCAGCATCTGGAGCCCTCACACACTCAACATCTAGTGCCTTCACACAATCCCACACTCAGCATCTGGAGCCCTCACACACTCTCACACTCAGCATCGAGAGTCCTCACACACTCTCACACTGAGAATCGAGAGCCCTCACACACTCTCACACTCAGCATCTGGAGCCCTCACACACTCTCACACTGAGAATCGAGAGCCCTCACACACTCTCACACTCAGCATCTGGAGCCCTCACACACTCAACATCTAGTGCCCTCACACACTCTCACACTCAGCATCGAGAGCCCTCACACACTCAACATCTAGTGCCCTCACACGCTCCCACACTCAGCATCGGGAACCCCCACACTCCCACACTCAGCATCTAGTGCCCTCACACACTCCCACAATCGGCATCTAGAGCCATCACACACTCTCACGCTCAGAATCTAGAGCCTTCACACACTCTCACACTCAGCATCTGGAGCCCTCACACACTCAACATCTTGTGCCCTCACACACCCCCACACTCAGAATCGGGAGCCCTCACACACTAAGCATCGGGAGCCCTCACAAACTCTCACACTCAGTATCGAGAGCCCTGACACACTCTCACACTCAACATCTTGTGCCCTCACACACTCTCACACTCAGGATCGAGAGCCCTCACACACTCTCACACTCAGCATCTAGAGCCTTCACACACTCTCACACTCAGCATCTGGAGCCCTCACACACTCTCACACTCAGCATCTAGAGCCTTCACACACTCTCACACTCAGCATCTGGAGCCCTCACACACTCAACATCTAGTGCCTTCACACAATCCCACACTCAGCATCGGGAGCCCTCACACACTCCCACACTCAGCATCGGGAGCCCTCACACACTCTCACACTCAGCATCTAGAGCCTTCACACACTCTCACACTCAGCATCTGGAGCCCTCACACACTCAACATCTTGTGCCCTCACACACTCCCACACTCAGAATCGGGAGCCCTTACACACTCAGTATCGGGAGCCCTCACACACTCTCACACTCAGCATCTAGAGCCTTCACACACTCTCACACTCAGCATCTGGAGCCCTCACACACTCTCACACTGAGAATCGAGAGCCCTCACACACTCTCACACTCAGCATCAAGGGCCCTCACACACTCTCACACTCAGCATCAAGGGCCCTCACACACTCACGTTCAGCATTGAGGCTCTATGCGAAGCCTTCAGCCGCACTGGTGTCCGGGGACCGTCTGCAAATTGCAACACTGCAGAACGAAGCTAGAAACAAAAATCAATAACTTTTAAGTTACACAATGTAGACGCTCCAAAATCACACACTCAGCATCTAGAGCCCTCACACACTCTCACACTCAACATCTAGTGCCCTCACACACACCCACACTCAGCATCGGGAGCCCTCACACACTCAACATCTAGTGCCTTCACACAATCCCACACTCAGCATCGGGAGCCCTCACACACTCTCACTCACAGCATCTAGTACCCTCACACACTCCCAAATTCGGCATCTCGAGCCATCACACACTCTCACGCTCAGCATCTAGAGCCTTCACACACTCTCACACACAGCATCTGGAGCCCTCACACACTAAACTTCTTGTGCCCTCACACACTCCCACACTCAGTATCGGGAGCCCACACACACTATCACACTCAGCATCTGGAGCTCTCACACACTCAGCATCGGGAGCCCTCACACACTCTCACACTCAGGATCTGGAGCCCTCACACACTCTCACACTCAACATCTTGTGCCCTCACACACTCTCACACTCAGCATCGGGAGCTGTCACACACTCTCATACTCAGCATCTGGAGCCCTCACACACTCTCACACTCAGCATCGAGAGCCCTCACACACTCTCACACTGAGAATCGAGAGCCCTCACACACTTTCACACTCAGCATCAAGGGCCCTCACACACTCACGTTCAGCATTGAGGCTCTATGCGAAGCCCTCCGCCGCACTGGTGTCCAGGGACCGTCTGCAAATTGCAACACCGCAGAACAAAGCAAAAAAAAAAATCAATAACAATTAAGTTACACAATGCAGAAACTCCAAAATCACACACTCAGCATCTAGAGCCCTCACACACTCTCACACTCAACATCTAGGGCCCTCACACACTCTCACACTCAGGATCGAGAGCCCTCACACACTCTCACACTCAACAACGAGTGCCCTCACACACTCCCGCACTCAGCATCTGGAGCCCTCACACACTCAACATAAAGTGCCCTCAAACTCTCACACTCAGCATCTAGAGCCTTCACACACTCTCACACTCAGCATCTGGAGCCCTCACACACTCAACATCTAGTGCCTTCACACAATCCCACACTCAGCATCGGGAGCCCTCACACACTCCCACACTCAGCATCGGGAGCCCTCACACACTCTCACACTCAGCATCGGGAGCCCTCACACACTCTCACTCACAGCATCTAGTGCCCTCACACACTCCCAAATTCGGCATCTCGAGCCATCACACACTCTCACGCTCAGCATCTAGAGCCTTCACACACTCTCACACACAGCATCTGGAGCCCTCACACACTAAACTTCTTGTGCCCTCACACACTCCCACACTCAGCATCGGGAGCCCTCACACACTCTCACACTCAGCATCTAGAGCCTTCACACACTCTCACACTCAGCATCTGGAGCCCTCACACACTCAACATCTTGTGCCCTCACACACTCCCACACTCAGAATCGGGAGCCCTTACACACTCAGTATCGGGAGCCCTCACACACTCTCACACTCAGCATCTAGAGCCTTCACACACTCTCACACTCAGCATCTGGAGCCCTCACACACTCTCACACTGAGAATCGAGAGCCCTCACACACTCTCACACTCAGCATCAAGGGCCCTCACACACTCTCACACTCAGCATCAAGGGCCCTCACACACTCACGTTCAGCATTGAGGCTCTATGCGAAGCCTTCAGCCGCACTGGTGTCCGGGGACCGTCTGCAAATTGCAACACTGCAGAACGAAGCTAGAAACAAAAATCAATAACTTTTAAGTTACACAATGTAGACGCTCCAAAATCACACACTCAGCATCTAGAGCCCTCACACACTCTCACACTCAACATCTAGTGCCCTCACACACACCCACACTCAGCATCGGGAGCCCTCACACACTCAACATCTAGTGCCTTCACACAATCCCACACTCAGCATCGGGAGCCCTCACACACTCTCACTCACAGCATCTAGTACCCTCACACACTCCCAAATTCGGCATCTCGAGCCATCACACACTCTCACGCTCAGCATCTAGAGCCTTCACACACTCTCACACACAGCATCTGGAGCCCTCACACACTAAACTTCTTGTGCCCTCACACACTCCCACACTCAGTATCGGGAGCCCACACACACTATCACACTCAGCATCTGGAGCTCTCACACACTCAGCATCGGGAGCCCTCACACACTCTCACACTCAGGATCTGGAGCCCTCACACACTCTCACACTCAACATCTTGTGCCCTCACACACTCTCACACTCAGCATCGGGAGCTGTCACACACTCTCATACTCAGCATCTGGAGCCCTCACACACTCTCACACTCAGCATCGAGAGCCCTCACACACTCTCACACTGAGAATCGAGAGCCCTCACACACTTTCACACTCAGCATCAAGGGCCCTCACACACTCACGTTCAGCATTGAGGCTCTATGCGAAGCCCTCCGCCGCACTGGTGTCCAGGGACCGTCTGCAAATTGCAACACCGCAGAACAAAGCAAAAAAAAAAATCAATAACAATTAAGTTACACAATGCAGAAACTCCAAAATCACACACTCAGCATCTAGAGCCCTCACACACTCTCACACTCAACATCTAGGGCCCTCACACACTCTCACACTCAGGATCGAGAGCCCTCACACACTCTCACACTCAACAACGAGTGCCCTCACACACTCCCGCACTCAGCATCTGGAGCCCTCACACACTCAACATAAAGTGCCCTCAAACTCTCACACTCAGCATCTAGAGCCTTCACACACTCTCACACTCAGCATCTGGAGCCCTCACACACTCAACATCTAGTGCCTTCACACAATCCCACACTCAGCATCGGGAGCCCTCACACACTCCCACACTCAGCATCGGGAGCCCTCACACACTCTCACACTCAGCATCGGGAGCCCTCACACACTCTCACTCACAGCATCTAGTGCCCTCACACACTCCCAAATTCGGCATCTCGAGCCATCACACACTCTCACGCTCAGCATCTAGAGCCTTCACACACTCTCACACACAGCATCTGGAGCCCTCACACACTAAACTTCTTGTGCCCTCACACACTCCCACACTCAGTATCGGGAGCCCACACACACTATCACACTCAGCATCTGGAGCTCTCACACACTCAGCATCGGGAGCCCTCACACACTCTCACACTCAGGATCTGGAGCCCTCACACACTCTCACACTCAACATTTTGTGCCCTCACACACCCTCACACTCAGCATCGGGAGCCGTCACACACTCTCATACTCAGCATCTGGAGCCCTCACACACTCTCACACTCAGCATCGAGAGCCCTCACACACTCTCACACTGAGAATCGAGAGCCCTCACACACTTTCACACTCAGCATCAAGGGCCCTCACACACTCACGTTCAGCATTGAGGCTCTATGCGAAGCCCTCCGCCGCACTGGTGTCCAGGGACCGTCTGCAAATTGCAACACCGCAGAACAAAGCAAAAAAAAAAATCAATAACAATTAAGTTACACAATGCAGAAACTCCAAAATCACACACTCAGCATCTAGAGCCCTCACACACTCTCACACTCAGCATCTAGAGCCTTCACACACTCTCACACTCAGCATCTAGAGCCTTCACACACTCTCACACTCAGTATCTGGAGCCCTCACACACTTAACTTCTAGTGCCCTCACACACTCCCACACTCAGCCTCGGGAGCCCTCACACACTCCCGCACTCAGCATCTGGAGCCCTCACACACTCAACATAAAGTGCCCTCAAACTCTCACACTCAGTATCGAGAGTCCTCACACACTCTCACACTCAGCATCTGGAGCCCTCACACACTCTCACACTCAGCATCGAGAGTCCTCACACACTCTCACACTGAGAATCGAGAGCCCTCACACACTCTCACACTCAGCATCTGGAGCCCTCACACACTCTCACACTCAGCATCGAGAGTCCTCACACACTCTCACACTTAGCATCTGGAGCCCTCACACACTTTCACACTCAGCATCGAGAGCCCTCACACACTTTCACACTCAGCATCAAGGGCCCTCACACACTCCCACACTCAGCATCTAGAGCCTTCACACACTCTCACACTCAGCATCTGGAGCCCTCACACACTCAACATCTTGTGCCCTCACACACTCCCACACTTAGAATCGGGAGCCCTCACACACTCTCACACTCAGTATCGAGAGCCCTGACACACTCTCACACTCAACAGCTTGTGCCCTCACACACTCTCACACTCAGCATCGGGAGCCGTCACACACTCTCACACTCAGCATCTGGAGCCCTCACACACTCTCACACTCAGCATCAAGAGTCCTCACACACTCTCACACTGAGAATCGAGAGCCCTCACACACTCTCACACTCAGCATCTGGAGCCCTCACACACTCAACATCTTGTGCCCTCACACACTCCCACACTCAGAATCGGGAGCCCTTACACACTCAGTATCGGGAGCCCTCACACACTCTCACACTCAGCATCTAGAGCCCTCACACACTCCCACACTCAGCATCGGGAGCCCTCACACACTCCCGCACTCAGCATCTGGAGCCCTCACACACTCTCACACTGAGAATTGAGAGCCCTCACACACTCTCACACTCAGCATCAAGGGCCCTCACACACTCTCACACTCAGCATCAAGGGCCCTCACACACTCACGTTTAGCATCGAGGCTCTATGCGAAGCCTTCAGCCGCACTGGTGTCCGGGGACCGTCTGCAAATTGCAACACTGCAGAACGAAGCTAGAAACAAAAATCAATAACTTTTAAGTTACACAATGTAGACACTCCAAAATCACACACTCAGCATCTGGAGCCCTCACACACTCTCACACTCAACATCTAGTGCCCTCACACACTCTCACACTCAGGATCGAGAGCCCTCACACACTCTCACACTCAGCATCTAGAGCCTTCACACACTCTCACACTCAGCATCTGGAGCCCTCACACACTCTCACACTCAGCATCTAGAGCCCTCACACACTCTCACACTCAGCATCTGGAGCCCTCACACACTCAACATCTTGTGCCCTCACACACTCCCACACTCAGAATCGGGAGCCCTCACACACTCTCACACTCAGCATCTCGAGCCTTCACACACTCTCACACTCAGCATCTGGAGCCCTCACACACTTAACATCGAGTGCCCTCACACACTCTCACACTCAGCATCTGGAGCCCTCACACACTGTCACACTGAGAATCGAGAGCCCTCACACACTCTCACACTCAGCATCAAGGGCCCTCACACACTCTCAAACTCAGCATCAAGGGCCCTCACACACTCACGTTCAGCATTGAGGCTCTATGCGAAGCCTTCAGCCGCACCGGTGTCCGGGGACCGTCTGCAAATTGCAACACTGCAGAATGAAGCTAGAAATCAATAACTTTTAAGTTACACAATGTAGAGACTCCAAAATCACACACTCAGCATCTAGAGCCCTCACACACTCTCACACTCAACATCTAGATCCCTCACACACTCCCACACTCAGCATCGGGAGCCCTCACACACTCTCACACTCAGCATCTAGAGCCTTCACACACTCTCACACTCAGCATCTGGAGCCCTCACACACTCTCACTCACAGCATCTAGTGCCCTCACACACTCTCACACTCAGCATCTGGAGCCCTCACACACTCTCACACTCAGCAATGGGAGCCCTCACACAGTGTCACACTCAGCATCTGGAGCCCTCACACACTCCCACAATCAACATCTGGAGCCGTCAACCACTTTCACACTCAGTTTGTAAGGGCTCCAGATGTTGAGCATGAAAGTTTGGAAGCATTCCAGATGTTGATGGTGAAAGTGTGTAAGTGTTCCAGATGTTGAGGTTGTGAGTGTGTAAGGGCTCCAGATGTTGAGGGTGAAAGTCTTGAAGGAATCCAGATGTTGCGGGTGACAGTGTGTAAGGGCTCCAGATGTTGGGTCTTAAAGTATTTAAGTTTTCCAGATGTTGAGGGCGAAACTGTGTAAGGGATCCAGATGTTGAGGGTGAACGTGTTCACGTGTTCCAGATGTTGAGGGTTAAAGTGTGTAAGGGATCCAGATGTTGAGGGTGAAAGTGTGTAAGGGCTCCAGATGTTGAGGGTGAAAGTCTTTAAGGGATCCCGATGTTGAGGGTGAAAGTGTGTAAGGGCTCCAGATGTTGGGTCTTAAAGTATTTAAGTTTTCCAGATGTTGAGGGCGAAAGTGTGTAAGGGATCCAGATGTTGAGGGTGTAAGTGTTCATGTGTTCCAGATGTTGAGGGTTAAAGTATTTAAGTTTTCCAGATGTTGAGGGTGTAAGTGTGCAAGTCTTCCAGATGTTGAGGGTGAAAGTCTTTAAGGAATCCAGATGTTGAGGGTGAAAGTGTGTAAGGGCTCCAGATGTTGAGGGTGAAAGTGTGTCAGGGCTCGAGTAGTTGAAGGTGAAAGTGTGTAAGGGCTCATGATGCTCAGTGTTAAAGTGTGTAAGGGCTCGAGATGTTGAGGGTGAAAGTGCGTAAGAGCTCCTGATGTTGAGTGTGAAAGTGTGTAAAGGCTCGAGATGCTCAGGGTGAAAGTGTGTAAGGGCTCATGATGCTGAGGGTGAAAGTGTGTAAGGGCTCATGATGTTGAGGGTGAAAGTGTGTCAGGGCTCGAGATGCAGAGTGTGGGAGTGTGTGAGGGCACTAGATGTTGAGTGTTTGAGGGCTCCAGATGCTGAGTGTGACAGTGTGTGAGGGCCCTTGATGCTGAGTGTGAGAGTGTGTCAGGGCTCTAGATGTTGAGTGTGAGAGTGTGTGAGGGCTCCCGATGCTGAGTGTGGGAGTGTGTGAGGGATCTAGATGCTGAGTGTGAGAGTGTGTGAGGGCTCTAGATGCTGAGTGTGTGATTTTGGAGTTTCTGCATTGTGTAACTTAAATGTTATTGATTTTTGTTTGTTGCTTCGTTCTGCGGTGTTGCAATTTGCAGACGGTCCCTGGACACCGGAGCGGCTGAAGGCTTCGCATGGAGCCTCGATGCTGAACGTGAGTGTGTGAGGGCCCTTGATGCTGAGTGTGAGAGTGTGTGAGGGCCCTTGATGCTGAGTGTGAGAGTGTGTGAGGGCTCCCGATGCTGAGAGTGGGAGTGTGTGAGGGCTCCAGATGCTGAGTGTGAGAGTGTGTGAAGGCTCTAGATGCAGAGTGTGAGACTGTGTGAGTACCCTTGATGCTGAGTGTGAGAGTGTGTGAAGGCTCTAGATGCAGAATGTGAGAGTGTGTGAGGGCTCCCGATCCTGAGTGTGAGAGTGTGTGAGGGCTCCCGATGCTGAGTGTGAGAGTGTGTGGGGGCTCTCGATCCTGAGTGTGAGAGTGTGTGAGGGCTCCCGATGCTGAGTGTGGGAGTGTGTGAGGGCACTAGATGTTGAGTGTGTGAGGGCTCCAGATGCTGAGTGTGGGAGTGTGTGAGGGCACTCGATGTTGAGTGTGAGAGTGTGTGAGGGCTCCAGATGCTGAGTGTGGTAGTGTGTGAGGGCTCCAGATGCTGAGTGTGAGAGTGTGTGAGGGCTCTAGATGCTGAGTGTGTGATTTTGGAGTTTCTACATTGTGTAACTTTAAAGTTATTGATTTTTGTTTCTAGCTTCGTTCTGCGGTGTTGCAATTTGCTGACGGTCCCCGGACACCGCTGCGGCTGAAGGCTTCACATAGAGCCTCGATGCTGAACGTGAGTGTGTGAGGGCCCTTGATGCTGAGTGTGAGAGTGTGTGAGGGCCCTTGATGCTGAGTGTGAGAGTGTGTGAGGGCTCCAGATGCTGAGTGTGAAAGTGTTTGACAGCTCCAGATGTTGAGTGTGGGCGTGTGTGAGGTCTCCAGATGCTGAGTGAAGGAGTGTCTGAGGGCTCTCGATGTTGAGTGTGAGAGTTTGTGAGGCCTTAAGATGCAGAGTGTGAGAGTGTGTGAGGGCTCCAGATGCTGAGTGTGAGAGTGTGTGAGGGCACTAGATGTTGAGTGTGTGAGGGCTCTAGATGTTGAGTGTGAGAGTGTGTGAGGGCTCCAGATGCTGAATGTGAGAGTGTGTGAGGGCACCAGATGCTGTTTGTGAGAGTGTCTGAGGGCACTAGATGTTGAGTGTGTGAGGGCTCTAGATGTTGAGTGTGAGAGTGTGTGAGGGCTCTAGATGCTGAGTGTGGGAGTGTGTGAGGGCTCTAGATCCTGAGTGTGAGAGTGTGTGAGGGCACTAGATGTTGAGTGTGAGAGCGTGTGAGGGCTCAAGATGCTGAGCGTGTGAGGGCACTAGATGCTAAATGTGAACGTGTGTGAGGGTTCTACCTGCTGAGTGTGAGAGTTCCTGAGGGCTCCAGAAGCTGAGTGTATGAGTGTGTGAGGGATCCAGATGCTGAGTGTGAGAGTTCCTGAGGGCTCCAGAAGCTGAGTGTATGAGTGTGTGAGGGCTCCAGAAGCTGAGTGTATGAGTGTGTGAGGGCTCCAGAAGCTGAGTGTATGAGTGTGTGAGGGCTCCAGAAGCTGAGTGTATGAGTGTGTGAGGGGTTCAGATGCTGAGTGCCGTGCTGTGCTGAAGGTGTAGCCGAGGTGCCGAGCGTGGAGCCTCAGGTGGAGGCCAAGGAGGAGGGGGTATTTTAAAGACGTTGTAATCGTCGTCGGAATTGTTAAATCGTTAATAACCTGTTGTTTTTCGGCCGGGATCCCGACCCCGAGCGAGCGAAGATTTGGGGTGTGAGCCGCCTCCGCCGTGGCCCACCCTCACTGGAATGAGAAATCCCGAGGCCTGGTGTGGTCCCCGAGCCGAGTTATTAACCCTCGCCGAAAGTGAAAAAAACGACCACCCCGTACCTGTCGTCTTCGTTTTCTCTCTGTCTCTCTCTGGTCACGCTCTCTCTCTCTCTCTCTGGTCACGCTCTCTCTCTCTCTCTCTCTCTCTGGTCACGCTCTCTCTCTCTCTCTCTCTTTTCACGCTCTCTATCTCTATCTCTGGTCACGCTCTCTCTCTCTCTCTCTCTTTTGTCACGCTCTCTCTCTCTCTTTCTGGTCGCTCTCTCTCTCGCGCGCTTTCTCTCTCTCTCTCTTTCTCTCTGGTCACGCGCTCTCTCTCGCTCTCTCTCTCTGGTCGCGCTGTCTCTCTCTCTCTCTCGCTGGTCACGCACTCTCTGGTCGCGCTCTCACTCTCTCTCTCTTTGGTCGCTCTCTCCCTCTCTGATCAAGCACTCTCTCTTTCTAGCACCCTCTCTCTCTCTGGTCGCGCGCTCTCTCTCTCTCTGTTGGCGCGCTCTCTCTCTGGTCGCTCTCTCTCTCTGGTCACGCTCTCTCTCGCACTCTCTCTCTGGTCACTGCTCTCTCTCTGGCCACGCACACTTTCTCTCTCTCTCTCTGGTTATGCGCACTCTCTCTCCCGGGTCACGCGCACTCTCTCTTGCACTCTCTCTCTCTCTGGTCACGTGCTCTCTCTCGCACTCTCTCTCTCTGGTGTCTCTCTCTCTTTCTCTCTCGCACTCTCTCTCTCTGGTCACGCCAGTCTCTCTCGCACTCTATGTATCTCTGGTCACGCTCTCTCACGCAGTCTCTCTCTTTCTCTCTCTCTCTCGTCGCGCTCTCTCTTTCTCTCTCTCTCTGGTCGCGCGCTCTCTCTCACTCTCTCTTTGGTCACGCACAGGATGCTGCCCCACTGTCCTGCAGCACACCTCATCATGTTCCTTCATTTGCCAGAGAGTATCTTCTTCACGCAAATATCACTCAAATAATTGTGATCCGCTTAAACAGCACTGTCACTGCCATCTTCCCACTTTGCATGTATCCGACAAATGTGTTCTCTTTATGTAATATCTCAACAGAAAAAAGAAAGAGGGATGACATGGAGGTCTCCGGGGAGATGGAGAAGGAGGGCAGGAAACAGGCCAGGGAAGAGCCTGTGAGGTTCTTCACGCTTTTCGCTGAGCACGAGGAGCGGACAGCTGCTGCACGGGACAGGCAGGACCTGTTACGTAGACAAGAGGCAGAGGCAGCAGATGAAGAACCACGGAACCATTCCAGAACAGCGTGTTGGGCATGTTCTGGGTAATGCTGTCGAAATCCCAGCAGGACTCACGGCCCGCGCCCGACTTGCCACTGGACTGAAGACTTCTGCCCTGTTTCTCTAACCGGGGAACTGGTTTGCCTCCATTGCACTGAAGGACTGGACAATTTAATATACCACTTCACATAAATGTGTATAATTCTGTACATAGTTCAGTTTTTTTTTCACTTTTTCTTCATTCTATTTTTTTTAATTCTATTTTGTGTGTTAATAAAAAAAATCCCAAAGAAACAAGTATTTTTTTTCACAGTTTTTATTATAACATACAGCAAAGTTCCACATCAAGTCAAGTACAAAGTTTGAACAGTTTACACATGAAGGTGGGACATGGTTTACGGGAGCAGGAACAGCCCATTCCTCCATGAAAGCCTCCCCATGACTCTCACATATGTTGTGTAGCACACATGTTATCACAATGGACTTAACCATATCTGTGCTACAGTCAATTTCCCAAATGCATTTTCAACCACCACTCTCGCTCTGCCGATCTTGCTGTTGAACCGGTGTTGTTGCGCAGATAGGCGACCATTGTCCATAAAAGGCTTCATGAGCCGGCTTATTTGGGGATAGGCGGCATCTCCCAAAATGTAGTAGCCCATTTCATGGCCTCCTATGTCCCGAAGCTCTCTAGGGAATAACCTCCCTTGGTCTTGAACCATAGCCCAGAGTCCTGATTTATGTAGAACCCTTGCATCATGCATACTGCCAGGGAGTCCAGCAAACACATTCCAAAATAGTCCCTTGCCATCATCAACTGCCTGCAGGACAATAGAGTACCAGCCTTTCTTATTGAAATACTCAGAGTGATGCTCTTCTGGAGCCATGATTGGTATGTGTGAACCATCTATAGCGCCGACACACTGTGGCAACGCACACCGGTTTTCAAAGCAGCAGTAGCAGTAGTAGTTTTCAGTTGGAATATGAATTACTTGAGGCCATAGTATATCCTCCACAGCTCGACAAAAGGCCTTCAAACACTTGCAGGCAGTCGAACGGCTTACCCCAAACAGGTGAGTTGGTGCCTGGAGTCAGCAACTTGCCTGGTCTTAACCATCCCCGCGTCCACAGCCTCTGTGGAGGGAGCATTCTCAGCAATGAAAAGGATAAAAAACATACACCCAAAACAGCACAGGATAGGCCCGTCTGGCATCCTTGGCTTTAACCGCAGTTGAGAAGGAACTTCTGGATGTGAAGTCAAAGGACAAACTGTACGAAACAGCAATTCCACACGTTGTTAAAAAAGGATCGCAGGATGGACTTCATGTTCAAGTGACATAAATTTAGTTGAGCACTCAACTTTTGTCAACAATCATCTGGTTTTCTGTATATTACGCAACTTTTGGTGCCTGTAAATCATTGCCGGGCGAAATGTAAAGCTTGCATTGTAATGTCATTCTTTTTATCGAGTTCACTTGTTAATTCAGCTGCAGCACCTGAGAGAGTCCCGCAACTTGGCCCCGACCAGCCCAGCCCAGCCCAGACCCTGCACCAGCACCAGTACCGGCACCAGGCCAGACTGCTCTCAGTCGGGAGCTTGACACCGCTCAATGAGGCACCGTAGCGCGTCATCCACTCTACTCCCACGGTGCCGGCAAAAGTGGCGGCAGTTTGCAGCGTGATGCGTCAGACCAAAGTGAAGTTTTGTTTGGTTTTGTGTCATACATAGCCAGTTGTCTCATTCCTGCCGTCGCAGAGGCGATATTAGTAGCATGTGTAACCGAATGTCGCATTGATTCCAAACCCGGAGTCACTAGGTTGTCATTCTGCCGCTCTGGTGTTCTTTGAGAACACAGCGAATTTACCGTCTCCCCTGTACTCCGCCCCATTAGTAAGGATTCAGCAGACCGGATGTTTTGCATGCTTCATTCAGGCACAATGGAGGGCTTCTATCGAGAGAAAAAACCCTCCGGTTAACTGGATACACAATGAGCACATTAAGTGAAGTCGCCTTATGGGGACACGACAGGACTGGTGTTTTTTGTTGATGATGCGTGTGTTTAACTCAGTTGACGCCTTGTTGATGTCATTCAATGCAAAATGTAGTGAATGATTTCTTAGTCAATCTTTGACAAATATACAAATGTTAGAAATGTTGAAAACATTTTGCAAACCGGGGCTGTGGCTACCTCTGTACCTTATGGAATTCCTGCCTTTGCGTGATCATTTGTGCTCTTTTCCACTTCCTCTCCATATAATTTTTTTTCACGTATACTGTGTGCTATAGAACGTACTTACTAACAGTAGCTAATCATTATTAAACAGATGTATGAATAACGGTTTGAAGTGAATGCTTGTTTCGTATTGTTTTTTGAAATAAACTAAGTCATAATAGCCACCATTTAATGACTTTTAATCAAATGAACCCTTATCTTGTGTTTGGGTCAACATTGACCTGTTTTCAAGTTCAAGTAACAAGGTTTCATCTAATCCTCAGACAGACTATTTTAAGGCAACAAAATGAATGTTCACCATTTTAGTAAATTCTAAAGGTCTCAAAAAAAAAAGTGACATTTGTGGTGTTACAGGTCATATTTGACCCGGCAGATATACTGGCTGTTGTATGCATCGCTTAAAGCTTTGGGTTACCCTGTGGATCAAATGTGGCTCAATGTGCCCTAAAACACACACACACACACACACAGGTCCCCTTTACCACCCCATCACCACATGAACTCAAACATTCTCGTAGAACATTGATACACGCACGCAATACTCTCTCACAGCATATTGATACATTTTGAATAAAAAACATTGGCACATATAAACAGGGTTTGGAGCGTCAGTCAACATGAGCAAGAGGTATACTGTACATGAGGCGCTGGATCATGTCTTTGGTCCCGAAGACAGAGAGGAAAGCGAAGCTGAGGAGGATGCGTCTGAGGATGAGGATTAGGTCCAGTATGACGAGACCACACACGTGTTGAGGAGGACCAAGATGTTGCAGGTGCTGAGAGAGGTCTTCAAGTCAAGAGAAGGTGACATTTCATTGTCATCAAGCCCTCTTGACACCCAAAGCAGGGTACCAAGGGAGAACATCCTCAAAATGACTCGAGGGCCAAAATGACATCTTACAACACATTTGTGTATATTTATACAAATTTGTATATTTGTATATGCTTCACATGCACAACTACACACCTGCCATGACACCACATTGTTTTTCAGTGTTGAGTTTATAGCTCAGAGACACACACACACGTACACAAACCTGCCGTATACACACGCATTGTTTTTTCAACGTGTGCGTAGTCATTTTATGATTACATTTTCAATTTGCACGTTCAATTCTGATTCAAATTAAGTTGCTATAATGAAAGGGAATAGACTTTTTGTCTTTATCCTACCATAAATCTATACGGGTTGGTTTTGACTCGCAACGCCACAGATGTCACTATTGTTAATCTTCTTTCTAAAGCAGGTGTAGGTCAGAGTGACGGCTGGAGAGGGACAGTCAGATTGTCCTGGGCGGGGAGGGGCATTTCTCTGTCAGCATGTTCAGTACCGGAGCATACATGATCGACATCCAACAGTCCAGTCAGCCACGGCAGGTCAGCTTTAACGTTTAATGTCAGACAAACAGGCACAGTGAAAACAGTCGATGTGTACATTTAAGCTACTGGATCCATCTACAACGTGGGATCACTCGTCAAAGACTTCGGCGGGGCAGAGGAAAGACGCCAGGCCTTCGAACTCTGTGACGGAGGTCTGAAAAAGAAAGAAAAATAATAAGAACAACATTTCCTCTGCTCAGCGTGCCTACCCCTGTGACTTGGCGTGCCTGCAGACAGCGGGACGGCTGCAGGTGCTTCATCTTTAAAACAATCACTCCCAACACAGTTCGTTTCAGTGCTGTTACACGGCTATTGCGAACTTTGCAAGACCAATGTGAAAAGAAAACGTCAATGGAAAAGTGGTCTCTGTTACATTCTGCTCTTCCCCATTTGTAATGAAACTGTTACATCAGTACGACGCAGGCCTATCATCTTATCAGAACGGCTGCAGGATTGTAATGTCCTAAATGTTGGCAGCGACCCCGTGACAGAGGTGGAGGGATCCCAATCCTGCTCCAAAAGGCCTCCCTGCATAAGAGAATACATCTCTTGTCGACCTCCTGTGGTTTTCCCCTCACCTTCCACTCATCCACAGCTGCAGAGATCCGGTTTTCAGCCTGAGCGATCTTCTCCCGTCCGGCCTGAACTTCCTTCGCGAGGGCGGCGTTCTCTGCTTGAATTTTCTTCAGCTCCAGCTTCATGTAGGCCTCCTGCTTTTGATAGTACGGCATCAAAAAGCTGCAGAGGTCCCTCTCCGGAACACCACTCGGCCGCCTGACAGAACAGTTGAGATGGTTAAAGATGGCGTTTGGTTTTTTTTTTTAAGTTGTTAAGTCACATTGTAAAATGAATCACATACAGTAGAATGAAGAAAGACACCGCGTCCATACAGAATATAGCATTGTGTATGTCTGGGAACAATGACGCAACAACCGCAGAGCAACTGTCTTTGTGTGATCATCTCTGCGGATCTACCGCTCCATACTTCTGAGGTAAGTGCGTTTTAAATGCACGTGTTGAACACCTGGCATTAGTAAATGGGGGTGGGGGGTGGGGGCGATGGGAGCAAATGTCAGAATTAAGAAGACGATGACAGTTGCAGATCAATAGCCAGGGGGTCGGGGTCTCTTTCAGTTTACCGACCATGCGGCCTTTGGGTGGCTCCTGGTGGCGGACTCCAGCTTGTCCAACTCGCTCAGCTTGAACTCCAACTGGCCCTCTTCCATCAGCCGGCCGATGTCGTCCTTCACGTACGCAGCCAGCCGTTCCATGGGGAGAGACGAGGGTTGGTGAGCAACGCCAACAGCGCCGCGGCTGCCCGTGTGAAACGCAACGCGGCCTGTGGCGCACCTGTATCGTCCGCCGCAGCTCTTCCACGAACTGCCTGTGGATGCCCTCCATCCTCTGCGGGTCCCTCTCGTACAGCGGTCGAAACGTGCCGGCAAATCTGTTGAAACTGACGGCCGAGGCGGGATTAATCTACACACACGACGCGGGCCCGAGCTGCTTGTTCTACGGCAGCAGCATGGAAAACCACTGTTGTTTGTGCTGCGTTTTTAATGGCGAATCACTGAAAAAAAATGCCCACAAAAGCATCGATCACCACTGGATCAACGTGGGGCGATGCAGAGTGTGAAGCTCGGATAAAGAGCAACCGACGGCATCAGTTTGCTGCAACGTGACATGCATTGCCTCTGGAGCTGCGAAACTCGGACCCTTTTAAGGATTCGGATCCCTCCGAGTCACTCACTGAACTGATCCGGATCTGCGAGTCACTCGAGTCACTCGAGTCGGCATTACTGAATGGAAAGCAATCGGAATGAGTCACGTTTGAATAAAACTAAGGTCAAAAACAAGAGAGATGCTTATCTAAACACACCAAAAATAGTACAAAACTTAAACATAGGCGTGACAGCAAAATCGCAAAATGCGCCCGAGAATAAGAATCAATAAGCAAACAAACTATTGCTAATTATTAATGTTCCCGGATCACCACCAAATGTAATTATCAGTGCATTGCCCTGACACTACGTTGTCTGAAAATTGCTTCCAAATCATGCAGTAGGCTACTCTCCCAGCGTTTCGAGCACAGACAAAAACATTAACATCACATGATGTCTTCCGTGGATAAAATAAAATCTTTCGTGGATAGGCACATATAAAACGAATTTATTGAACTCATGTGCGTGCATGCGCAACGCCTGGTGTGACTCTGGATCCCCTCTCCTTACAGATCCGGGTGTGTTTAACCGGTGGATCCACTCATTATTGTCGGTTACGGTTAGGGACTCAGGATTCGCCGGATCCGCACGGATCCGGGTCAGTGTCGGTTAGCGGATCAGGACTCAGGATTCGCCGGATCCGCACGGATCCGGGTTAGTGTCGGTTAGCGGATCAGGACTCAGGTCTCGCCGGATCCGTATTAATGCAGCGGGATCAGTTACAGACCCGGGTGCGTTTAACCAGTGGATCCACTCATTACTGTCGGAAAGGACCCGGCGGATCCGGGACAATGGAGACCTCGGATTCATGATTCATGAGTCATTTAAAGGATCCGGGTGATTAACCCGGATGAGTCTTGAACCGCCCAGCACCAATTGCCTCATGATTATGTACTTTTCTACAGTTATAGCTCACATTTTACAGTTACCCAGATTACTTTCACGGTTATTCCTTTCGCTTTCTCTCACTTCTACGAGATGTAAAGTGTTACTTATCTGATACACCCTCCCAGGCTTAATCGCGGCACGTTTTGAGATTACGCATGTGCAAATCCTATGGAACCCCTGTGCTCGGTGACACCAAGAGGTTTCGCTTTTGCTCCTACATTTCACGTCTTTCGTGGCTGGAAAACTGGTCACTGATCTTCCAGGTACGTTAACTGGGCAAAACAAGCCCAGAAACTCCAGATCACGTCAATCTCACCCTCCCCCAGCTGCCTTTCACAACAGAAACTTGAAACCATCGCAGTAACGGTGGTCGGTCACTCTGAAGCTACGGGTTAGTACAGTTTTACCCCTTACCTGGCATATTCAATGACCTTCTCCAGGCTCTTCTGCAGCACTTTGTTGAAAAGCTTCAGCCTGTTGTGCCGAGCCTCTGCCTCCTTATTCGCCGATCCAGCGTCGGCCGTCTCTGCGCGTGTACTCCCCGCCGCCTGTTTTACAGCCGACTCGTTCTCATCTTTACTGTCCATATTGTCTTGTCGCGCGACCCCCTCGCGTTCTCCCGTCTCTCGAGCTCCGTTTACGTTTCGCGCTTCCCGCCAACTACGGCGAGCGGCTGCGACCAAACGCCCGAGTCCGAGTGGCGACCCGGCGCATGCGCAGTGGGAGACGGACGGCAGTTCAGCTGTCACTGCTGGTCAAACTGGCCGCGGGTGTCAGTCGCCTCTTGCAGCATGGGTCTCGTCACGGGCGTGTGTGCCTTCTTGTACCACTTGCCGCAGATCTACAAATGGCTGCTGAAGCCCTATTACATCGCCTCGGTCCTCATGACCGTCGCCTTCCTGGTGGTTCGGAAGGCTCCGGGTCTGTGCGAGCACCTGGCGACCCAGAGGGAGGACGGCAACTCCTGCGACTTTGACTGGGTGAGCACCGAGAGGAAGCATGGAGAGGGGAGAGAGGGGGGGGGGGGGGGGGGGTGCTAAATATGGTGGCACTAGTTCAGTGCACTGCCCTGCTGTGAATCACTTGACTTTGCTGGTTTCCTATCTCAAAGTTTGTGTTACTGTGCCGCAGAGGGAGCTGGAGATCCTCATGTTCCTCAGTGCCATAGTGATGATGAAGAACAGGAGGGCAAGTAAGTTACAACCCTGATACTCCTAGAGACTCGGACCCCCCTCCCCCCACCTCCGACACACACACACACACACACACACACACACACACACACACACACACACACACCTCTTGTTTATGTGTCAAGTCACAATATGGCAAATGTTTGTTTGCACCCGCGCTATCTTGAATGAGCCACACCAGGCCATTGATGATGCTCCGTTTGGGAGCCAGTGTTTGGAGTGATGCATCACATAGGTAACGTAACTGCATCGACAGCAAGTCATTCAGCGGACAGGGAGAGAGAGCAGAGACTCGCTGCAAGTGCGAATCTGTCCCCGAATCTATAACTTGTTGCATTTTGAAAGAAACTTCAGTTCGGTGAAGGCACTGGAAAACGCCCAAACTGGGTTGAGTTGAAGTGGCACATTTGAGAGGCTCTCCGACGCTCGAGCACTGCGAAACTTCAACCAAACAGGCGTTTGTGACCTGGACGAGTTGCTAACTGCGCAGGCCCCTGCCCCACGCCACGCCACGCCACGCCACACCTCACCCCGGGCTGTGCTCTGTTGTGCAAACATGGCAGCGTGCCCTTGCCTCCTGCCCTTGAGGCGGCGGGGGTCGCTCGCTCGCCGTCCCCACTCTCCTCTCTCTCTCTCTGCAGTCACCCTGGAGCAGCACATGGGCAACCTGTTCCTGTTCAGCAAGGTGGCCAACGCCATCCTCTTCTTCAGGCTGGACGTCCGGCTGGGCATCCTCTACCTGGCTCTGTGCGTTGGTCAGTGGCCCTATAACCGCGTTGTGTTTCTCTCACACAGTGCGTTGCTGTGCACTTAACAGTGGCGCCCCGCCCCCCACCTCAGACTAAAGCAAAGACGGGGAGCACTATTTCCCCCCCATTCTATGATCAAACACTGTAGGTTTACTAATGAACTAATTTAAGCCGGATGTACGGTATTATGAATGTATGCGACGTGGCAGCTTCTTCATCGAAAAACTGAACATTCACGGTCACCGATGCCTCTCTCCGCTCTCGGTCTCTGCCAGCGTTTGTCATGACCTGCAAGCCGCCGCTCTACATGGGGCCAGAATACATCACGTACTTCAACGACAAGACCATAGACGTGAGTGTCCCTCCCTTCCGACAAGTAGAGCCGAGGTAGTGGGCCTGTGGTTCACCTGTGCAATCTGCTGTTGGGCCACCAGGAGGCGCTGCAGCGAGACAGCCGCGCCACCTGGATCGTGGAGTTCTACGCCAACTGGTCGTCGGACTGCCAGTCGTTCGCTCCCGTCTTCGCCGACCTCTCCATCAAGTAAGGGGGGAAAAGAACGGGGGGGGGGGGGGGGGGGCGAGGCCGGCGGGGGCGGGGGCCCCGTGGGATTATTTGGTCTAAACTGGATGCGGCGACGTCTCATCGTGGATGAATCTGTGGAAACTCCTCAGGTACAACTGCGCCGGGCTCCGCTTTGGGAAGGTGGACGTGGGACGCTACGGGGACGTGTCAGAGCGGTGGGTCGCGATCTCCGCTCCGCCTCTGCTGGCGTACGCGTGGTCTGAACGTCCGAAAGCTTTGTCCGTCTGTCCCTCCGACCGAATGTTTCCATGCGTCGTTTTTCTAACAGTTACAGGGTGAGCACCTCACCTCTGGCCAAGCAGCTGCCCTCGCTGGTGCTTTACCAAGGAGGACGGGAAGTGATGAGACGTCCCATGGTGGACAATAAGGGGAGAGCGGTGTCCTGGACCTTCAATGACGTGAGTCTATCTAGAACACACGTGGTGGTTGTTTTTTTTTAAATCCCTACTAGCTTCAGCTGCTAACGGACGCTGGCGGCGGCGCACCGTGTCGCACCTCCAGGAGAACATCATCCGAGAGTTCAACCTCAACGAGGCCTTCCAGAAAGCCCGGAGGCTGAAAAGGAGTCGGGGCGCCAGGGCGGAGGAGGAGGAGGGGGAGGGGGAGGGGGAGGGGGGGGCCGGCGGCGAGGAGGGGCAGCCCGCGGAGAGCAAGAAGGACCAGTGAGGCGGAGAGGAGTCGCTCCTCCTCCTCCTCGTCCCACGTTTTGCCGTCGCCTTCCATCCCAGCCAGAGGCGGAGCGTCCCGGGGCCGGCCCCCCCCCCCCACCTCCACGCCAGAGGGCGGGCCACGTGGCCGCCCCCCCCCCCCCGCCCCCCCCTTCCTGCGTGTTCCCCCGTCCCGCTGCCTGTGAAGTGAAATAAAAGAAGAGAGGCGCGCCTCGTGCTCGTTTCTCGTCAGTTTGACCTGTTTTTTTTGGTGGGGTTTTTATTATTCTGAGAAGACATCTTTTTTGAAAAACTCTTTGTAAGGCCATGTTGGAAACGTCTTTAATGTTCTCGTTGCAGGTGACCGCGCGGGAGCTCGTTCCGCCCGCCGTAGCGAGTCTTTTCTTTCTCCTCTTTTCGTCGTTCCGTCCGAGTCTCGCGCGTGAAGTGCGCGCGCGCGCGCCTCGGATTTCGGATTGTTCGGCAGCCGTCGTCCCCGGCCGCGCAGGAGAAAGGGGGAAAACAAAAAACGCTTGGGGAAAAAAAACGACAGAGGAAATGAAGGGGGGGGGGAGGGGTTGGGGGGTGGGGGGTGGGAGCGGGGTGGGAGGGGTGGGACACGGAGACGCGCTACGTTCAGCTAGCGTGACGACGTTCTGCTGGAAACGCTGCGGTGGGCCCCCCGGGTGGAAACGAGTGACCGGGGGGGGGCCTGGGAGGGGGGTGGAGGGGGGGGGTAGAGGAGGGGGGGGGGAGGGGGGCTGAACTCAAAACTTCCATTCT
>CM055195.1:23436628-23464637 GCA_029224185.1 Karalla daura
ATCCGGGTTAATCACCCGGATCCTTTAAATGACTCATTAGTCATGAATCCGAGGTCTCCATTGAACCGGATCCGCCGGGTCCTAACCGACAGTAATGAGTGGATCCACTGGTTAAACACACCCGGGTCTGTAACAGATCCCGGTGCATTAATACGGATCCGGCGAGACCTGAGTCCTGATCCGCTAACCGACACTAACCCGGATCCGTGCGGATCCGGCGAATCCTGAGTCCTGATCCGCTAACCGACGCTAACCCGGATCCGTGCGGATCCGGCGAATCCTGAGTCCTGATCCGCTAACCGACACTGACCCGGATCCGTGCGGATCCGGCGAATCCTGAGTCCCTAACCGTAACCGACAATAATGAGTGGATCCACCGGTTAAACACACCCGGATCTGTAAGGAGAGGGGATCCAGAGTCACACCAGGCGTTGCGCATGCACGCACATGAGTTCAATAAATTCGTTTTATATGTGCCTATCCACGAAAGATTGTATTTTATCCACGGAAGACGTCATGTGACGTTAATGTTTTTGTCTGTGCTCGAAATGCTGGGAGAGTAGCCTACTGCATGATTTGGAAGCAATTTTCAGACAACGTAGTGTCAGGGCAATGCACTGATAATTACATTTGGTGGTGATCCGGGAACATTAATAATTAGCAATAGTTTGTTTGCTTATTGATTCTTATTCTCGGGCGCATTTTGCGATTTTGCTGTCACGCCTATGTTTAAGTTTTGTACTATTTTTGGTGTGTTTAGATAAGCATCTCTCTTGTTTTTGACCTTAGTTTTATTCAAACGTGACTCATTCCGATTGCTTTCCATTCCGTAATACCGACTCGAGTGACTCGAGTGACTCGCAGATCCGGATCAGTTCAGTGAGTGACTCGGAGGGATCCGAATCCTTAAAAGGGTCCGAGTTTCGCAGCTCCAGAGGCAATGCATGTCACGTTACAGCAAACTGATGCCGTCGGTTGCTCTTTATCCGAGCTTCACACTCTGCATCGCCACACGTTGATCCAGTGGTGATCGATGCTTTTGTGGGCATTTTTTTTCAGTGATTCGCCATTAAAAACGCAGCACAAACAACAGTGGTTTTCCATGCTGCTGCCGTAGAACAAGCAGCTCGGGCCCGCGTCGTGTGTGTAGATTAATCCCGCCTCGGCCGTCAGTTTCAACAGATTTGCCGGCGCGTTTCGACCGCTGTACGAGAGGGACCCGCAGAGGATGGAGGGCATCCACAGGCAGTTCGTGGAAGAGCTGCGGCGGACGATACAGGTGCGCCACAGGCCGCGTTGCGTTTCACACGGGCAGCCGCGGCGCTGTTGGCGTTGCTCACCAACCCTCGTCTCTCCCCATGGAACGGCTGGCTGCGTACGTGAAGGACGACATCGGCCGGCTGATGGAAGAGGGCCAGTTGGAGTTCAAGCTGAGCGAGTTGGACAAGCTGGAGTCCGCCACCAGGAGCCACCCAAAGGCCGCATGGTCGGTAAACTGAAAGAGACCCCGACCCCCTGGCTATTGATCTGCAACTGTCATCGTCTTCTTAATTCTGACATTTGCTCCCATCGCCCCCACCCCCCACCCCCATTTACTAACGCCAGGTGTTCAACACGCGCATTTAAAACGCACTTACCTCAGAAGTATGGAGCGGTAGATCCGCAGAGATGATCACACAAAGACAGTTGCTCTGCGGTTGTTGCGTCATTGTTCCCAGGCATACACAATGCTATATTCTGTATGGACGCGGTGTCTTTCTTCATTCTACTGTATGTGATTCATTTTACAATGTGACTTAACAACTTAAAAAAAACCCAAACGCCATCTTTAACCATCTCAAGTGTTCTGTCAGGCGGCCGAGTGGTGTTCCGGAGAGGGACCTCTGCAGCTTTTTGATGCCGTACTATCAAAAGCAGGAGGCCTACATGAAGCTGGAGCTGAAGAAAATTCAAGCAGAGAACGCCGCCCTCGCGAAGGAAGTTCAGGCCGGACGGGAGAAGATCGCTCAGGCTGAAAACCGGATCTCTGCAGCTGTGGATGAGTGGAAGGTGAGGGGAAAACCACAGGAGGTCGACAAGAGATGTATTCTCTTATGCAGGGAGGCCTTTTGGAGCAGGATTGGGATCCCTCCACCTCTGTCACGGGGTCGCTGCCAACATTTAGGACATTACAATCCTGCAGCCGTTCTGATAAGATGATAGGCCTGCGTCGTACTGATGTAACAGTTTCATTACAAATGGGGAAGAGCAGAATGTAACAGGGACCACTTTTCCATTGACGTTTTCTTTTCACATTGGTCTTGCAAAGTTCGTAATAGCCGTGTAACAGCACTGAAACGAACTGTGTTGGGAGTGATTGTTTTAAAGATGAAGCACCTGCAGCCGTCCCGCTGTCTGCAGGCACGCCAAGTCACAGGGGTAGGCACGCTGAGCAGAGGAAATGTTGTTCTTATTATTTTTCTTTCTTTTTCAGACCTCCGTCACAGAGTTCGAAGGCCTGGCGTCTTTCCTCTGCCCCGCCGAAGTCTTTGACGAGTGATCCCACGTTGTAGATGGATCCAGTAGCTTAAATGTACACATCGACTGTTTTCACTGTGCCTGTTTGTCTGACATTAAACGTTAAAGCTGACCCGCCGTGGCTGACTGGACTGTTGGATGTCGATCATGTATGCTCCGGTACTGAACATGCTGACAGAGAAATGCCCCTCCCCGCCCAGGACAATCTGACCGTCTCTCTCCAGCCGTCACTCTGACCTACACCTGCTTTAGGAAGAAGATTAACAATAGTGACATCTGTGGCGTTGCGGGTCAAAACCAACCCGTATAGATTTATGGTAGGATAAAGACAAAAAGTCTATTCCCTTTCATTATACCAACTTAATTTGAATCAGAATTGAACGTGCAAATTGAAAATGTCATCATAAAATGATTACGCACACGTTGAAAAAACAATGCGTGTGTATACGGCAGGTTTGTGTACGTGTGTGTGTGTCTCTGAGCTATAAACTGAACACTGAAAAACAATGTGGTGTCATGGCAGGTGTGTAGTTGTGTATGTGAAGCATATACAAATATACAAATTTGTATAAATATACACAAATTTGTTGTAAGATGTCATTTTGGCCCTAGAGTCATTTTGAGGATGTTCTCCCTTGGTACCCTGCATTGGGTGTCATGAGGGCTTGATGACAATGAAATGTCACCTTCTCTTGACTTGAAGACCTCTCTCAGCACCTGCAACATCTTGGTCCTCCTCAACACGTGTGGTCTCGTCATACTGGACCTAATCCTCATCCTCAGACGCATCCTCCTCAGCTTCGCTTTCCTCTCTGTCTTCGGGACCAAAGACATGATCCAGCGCCTCATGTACAGTATACCTCTTGCTCATGTTGACTGACGCTCCAAACCCTGTTTATATGTGCCAATGTTTTTTATTCAAAATGTATCAATATGCTGTGAGAGAGTATTGCGTGCGTGTATCAATGTTCTACGAGAATGTTTGAGTTCATGTGGTGATGGGGTGGTAAAGGGGACCTGTGTGTGTGTGTGTGTGTGTTTTAGGGCACATTGAGCCACATTTGATCCACAGGGTAACCCAAAGCTTTAAGCGATGCATACAACAGCCAGTATATCTGCCGGGTCAAATATGACCTGTAACACCACAAATGTCACTTTTTTTTTTGAGACCTTTAGAATTTACTAAAATGGTGAACATTCATTTTGTTGCCTTAAAATAGTCTGTCTGAGGATTAGATGAAACCTTGTTACTTGAACTTGAAAACAGGTCAATGTTGACCCAAACACAAGATAAGGGTTCATTTGATTAAAAGTCATTAAATGGTGGCTATTATGACTTAGTTTATTTCAAAAAACAATACGAAACAAGCATTCACTTCAAACCGTTATTCATACATCTGTTTAATAATGATTAGCTACTGTTAGTAAGTACGTTCTATAGCACACAGTATACGTGAAAAAAAATTATATGGAGAGGAAGTGGAAAAGAGCACAAATGATCACGCAAAGGCAGGAATTCCATAAGGTACAGAGGTAGCCACAGCCCCGGTTTGCAAAATGTTTTCAACATTTCTAACATTTGTATATTTGTCAAAGATTGACTAAGAAATCATTCACTACATTTTGCATTGAATGACATCAACAAGGCGTCAACTGAGTTAAACACACGCATCATCAACAAAAAACACCAGTCCTGTCGTGTCCCCATAAGGCGACTTCACTTAATGTGCTCATTGTGTATCCAGTTAACCGGAGGGTTTTTTCTCTCGATAGAAGCCCTCCATTGTGCCTGAATGAAGCATGCAAAACATCCGGTCTGCTGAATCCTTACTAATGGGGCGGAGTACAGGGGAGACGGTAAATTCGCTGTGTTCTCAAAGAACACCAGAGCGGCAGAATGACAACCTAGTGACTCCGGGTTTGGAATCAATGCGACATTCGGTTACACATGCTACTAATATCGCCTCTGCGACGGCAGGAATGAGACAACTGGCTATGTATGACACAAAACCAAACAAAACTTCACTTTGGTCTGACGCATCACGCTGCAAACTGCCGCCACTTTTGCCGGCACCGTGGGAGTAGAGTGGATGACGCGCTACGGTGCCTCATTGAGCGGTGTCAAGCTCCCGACTGAGAGCAGTCTGGCCTGGTGCCGGTACTGGTGCTGGTGCAGGGTCTGGGCTGGGCTGGGCTGGTCGGGGCCAAGTTGCGGGACTCTCTCAGGTGCTGCAGCTGAATTAACAAGTGAACTCGATAAAAAGAATGACATTACAATGCAAGCTTTACATTTCGCCCGGCAATGATTTACAGGCACCAAAAGTTGCGTAATATACAGAAAACCAGATGATTGTTGACAAAAGTTGAGTGCTCAACTAAATTTATGTCACTTGAACATGAAGTCCATCCTGCGATCCTTTTTTAACAACGTGTGGAATTGCTGTTTCGTACAGTTTGTCCTTTGACTTCACATCCAGAAGTTCCTTCTCAACTGCGGTTAAAGCCAAGGATGCCAGACGGGCCTATCCTGTGCTGTTTTGGGTGTATGTTTTTTATCCTTTTCATTGCTGAGAATGCTCCCTCCACAGAGGCTGTGGACGCGGGGATGGTTAAGACCAGGCAAGTTGCTGACTCCAGGCACCAACTCACCTGTTTGGGGTAAGCCGTTCGACTGCCTGCAAGTGTTTGAAGGCCTTTTGTCGAGCTGTGGAGGATATACTATGGCCTCAAGTAATTCATATTCCAACTGAAAACTACTACTGCTACTGCTGCTTTGAAAACCGGTGTGCGTTGCCACAGTGTGTCGGCGCTATAGATGGTTCACACATACCAATCATGGCTCCAGAAGAGCATCACTCTGAGTATTTCAATAAGAAAGGCTGGTACTCTATTGTCCTGCAGGCAGTTGATGATGGCAAGGGACTATTTTGGAATGTGTTTGCTGGACTCCCTGGCAGTATGCATGATGCAAGGGTTCTACATAAATCAGGACTCTGGGCCACGGTTCAAGACCAAGGGAGGTTATTCCCTGGAGAGCTTCGGGACATAGGAGGCCATGAAATGGGCTACTACATTTTGGGAGATGCCGCCTATCCCCAAATAAGCCGGCTCATGAAGCCTTTTATGGACAATGGTCGCCTATCTGCGCAACAACACCGGTTCAACAGCAAGATCGGCAGAGCGAGAGTGGTGGTTGAAAATGCATTTGGGAAATTGAAGGGACGATGGCGGTATCTGTTGAAGAGAAATGACTGTAGCACAGATATGGTTAAGTCCATTGTGATAACATGTGTGCTACACAACATATGTGAGAGTCATGGGGAGGCTTTCACGGAGGAATGGGCTGTTCCTGCTCCCGTAGACCATGTCCCACCTTCATGTGTAAACTGTTCAAACTTTGTACTTGACTTGATGTGGAACTTTGCTGTATGTTATAATAAAAACTGTGGAAAAAAAATACTTGTTTCTTTGGGATTTTTTTTATTAACACACAAAATAGAATTTAAAAAAAATAGAATGAAGAAAAAGTGAAAAAAAAACTGAACTATGTACAGAATTATACACATTTGTGTGAAGTGGTATATCAAATTGTCCAGTCCTTCAGTGCAATGGAGGCAAACCAGTTCACTGGTTAGAGAAACAGCGCAGAAGTCTTCAGTCCAGTGGCAAGTCGGGCGCGGGCCGTGAGTCCTGCTGGGATTTCGACAGCATTACCCAGAACGTGCCCAACACGCTGTTCTGGAATGGTTCCATGGTTCTTCATCTGCTGCCTCTGCCTCTTGTCTACGTAGCAGGTCCTGCCTGTCCCGTGCAGCAGCTGTCCACTCCTCGTGCTCAGCGAAAAGCGTGAAGAACCTCACAGGCTCTTCCCTGGCCTGTTTCCTGCCCTCCTTCTCCATCTCCCCGGAGACCTCCATGTCATCCCTCTTTCTTTTTTCTGTTGAGATATTACATAAAGAGAACACATTTGTCGGATACATGCAAAGTGGGAAGATGGCAGTGACAGTGCTGTTTAAGCGGATCGCAATTATTTGAGTGATATTTGCGTGAAGAAGATACTCTCTGGCAAATGAAGGAACATGATGATGAGGTGTGCTGCAGGACAGTGGGGCAGCATCCTGTGCGTGACCAAAGAGAGAGTGAGAGAGAGAGCGCGACCAGAGAGAGAGAGAAAGAGAGAGCGCGACGAGAGAGAGAGAGAAAGAGAGAGACTGCGTGAGAGAGCGTGACCAGAGATACGTAGAGAGTGCGAGAGAGACTGGCGTGACCAGAGAGAGAGAGTGCGAGAGAGAAAGAGAGAGAGACACCAGAGAGAGAGAGTGCGAGAGAGAGCACGTGACCAGAGAGAGAGAGTGCGAGAGAGAAAGAGAGAGAGACACCAGAGAGAGAGAGTGCGAGAGAGAGCACGTGACCAGAGAGAGTGCAAGAGAGAGTGCGCGTGACCCGGGAGAGAGAGTGCGCATAACCAGAGAGAGAGAGAGAAAGTGTGCGTGGCCAGAGAGAGAGCAGTGACCAGAGAGAGAGTGCGAGAGAGCGTGACCAGAGAGAGAGAGCGACCAGAGAGAGAGCGCGCCAACAGAGAGAGAGAGAGCGCGCGACCAGAGAGAGAGAGGGTGCTAGAAAGAGAGAGTGCTTGATCAGAGAGGGAGAGAGCGACCAAAGAGAGAGAGAGTGAGAGCGCGACCAGAGAGTGCGTGACCAGCGAGAGAGAGAGAGACAGCGCGACCAGAGAGAGAGAGCGAGAGAGAGCGCGTGACCAGAGAGAAAGAGAGAGAGAAAGCGCGCGAGAGAGAGAGCGACCAGAAAGAGAGAGAGAGAGCGTGACAAAAGAGAGAGAGAGAGAGAGAGCGTGACCAGAGATAGAGAGAGAGAGCGTGAAAAGAGAGAGAGAGAGAGAGAGCGTGACCAGAGAGAGAGAGAGAGAGAGAGAGAGCGTGACCAGAGAGAGAGAGAGAGAGCGTGACCAGAGAGAGACAGAGAGAAAACGAAGACGACAGGTACGGGGTGGTCGTTTTTTTCACTTTCGGCGAGGGTTAATAACTCGGCTCGGGGACCACACCAGGCCTCGGGATTTCTCATTCCAGTGAGGGTGGGCCACGGCGGAGGCGGCTCACACCCCAAATCTTCGCTCGCTCGGGGTCGGGATCCCGGCCGAAAAACAACAGGTTATTAACGATTTAACAATTCCGACGACGATTACAACGTCTTTAAAATACCCCCTCCTCCTTGGCCTCCACCTGAGGCTCCACGCTCGGCACCTCGGCTACACCTTCAGCACAGCACGGCACTCAGCATCTGAACCCCTCACACACTCATACACTCAGCTTCTGGAGCCCTCACACACTCATACACTCAGCTTCTGGAGCCCTCACACACTCATACACTCAGCTTCTGGAGCCCTCAGGAACTCTCACACTCAGCATCTGGATCCCTCACACACTCATACACTCAGCTTCTGGAGCCCTCAGGAACTCTCACACTCAGCAGGTAGAACCCTCACACACGTTCACATTTAGCATCTAGTGCCCTCACACGCTCAGCATCTGGAGCCCTCACACGCTCTCACACTCAACATCTAGTGCCCTCACACACTCTCACACTCAGCATCTAGAGCCCTCACACACTCCCACACTCAGTATCTAGAGCCCTCACACACTCTCACACTCAACATCTAGAGCCCTCACACACTCAACATCTAGTGCCCTCAGACACTCTCACAAACAGCATCTGGTGCCCTCACACACTCTCACATTCAGCATCTGGAGCCCTCACACACTCTCACACTCAACATCTAGAGCCCTCACACACTCAACATCTAGTGCCCTCACACACTCTCACACTCAGCATCTGGAGCCCTCACACACTCTCACACTCTGCATCTTAAGGCCTCACAAACTCTCACACTCAACATCGAGAGCCCTCAGACACTCCTTCACTCAGCATCTGGAGACCTCACACACGCCCACACTCAACATCTGGAGCTGTCAAACACTTTCACACTCAGCATCTGGAGCCCTCACACACTCTCACACTCAGCATCAAGGGCCCTCACACACTCTCACACTCAGCATCAAGGGCCCTCACACACTCACGTTCAGCATCGAGGCTCTATGTGAAGCCTTCAGCCGCAGCGGTGTCCGGGGACCGTCAGCAAATTGCAACACCGCAGAACGAAGCTAGAAACAAAAATCAATAACTTTAAAGTTACACAATGTAGAAACTCCAAAATCACACACTCAGCATCTAGAGCCCTCACACACTCTCACACTCAGCATCTGGAGCCCTCACACACTACCACACTCAGCATCTGGAGCCCTCACACACTCTCACACTCAACATCGAGTGCCCTCACACACTCCCACACTCAGCATCTGGAGCCCTCACACACTCAACATCTAGTGCCCTCACACACTCCCACACTCAGCATCGGGAGCCCTCACACACTCTCACACTCAGGATCGAGAGCCCCCACACACTCTCACACTCAGCATCGGGAGCCCTCACACACTCTCACACTCAGGATCGGGAGCCCTCACACACTCTCACATTCTGCATCTAGAGCCTTCACACACTCTCACACTCAGCATCAAGGGTACTCACACAGTCTCACACTCTGCATCTAGAGCCTTCACACACTCTCACACTCAGCATCTGGAGCCCTCACACACTCCCACTCTCAGCATCGGGAGCCCTCACACACTCTCACACTCAGCATCAAGGGCCCTCACACACTCTCACACTCAGCATCAAGGGCCCTCACACACTCACGTTCAGCATCGAGGCTCCATGCGAAGCCTTCAGCCGCTCCGGTGTCCAGGGACCGTCTGCAAATTGCAACACCGCAGAACGAAGCAACAAACAAAAATCAATAACATTTAAGTTACACAATGCAGAAACTCCAAAATCACACACTCAGCATCTAGAGCCCTCACACACTCTCACACTCAGCATCTAGATCCCTCACACACTCCCACACTCAGCATCGGGAGCCCTCACACACTCTCACACTCAACATCTAGAGCCCTGACACACTCTCACACTCAGCATCAAGGGCCCTCACACACTGTCACACTCAGCATCTGGAGCCCTCAAACACTCAACATCTAGTGCCCTCACACACTCCCACACTCTGCATCTCGAGCCCTGACACACTTTCACCCTCAACATCATGAGCCCTTACACACTTTCACCCTCAGCATCATGAGCCCTTACACACTTTCACCCTGAGCATCTCGAGCCTTTACACACTTTCACACTCAACATCAGGAGCTCTTACGCACTTTCACCCTCAACATCTCGAGCCCTTACACACTTTAACACTGAGCATCATGAGCCCTTACACACTTTCACCTTCAACTACTCGAGCCCTGACACACTTTCACCCTCAACATCTGGAGCCCTTACACACTTTCACCCTCAACATCTGGATTCCTTAAAGACTTTCACCCTCAACATCTGGAAGACTTGCACACTTACACCCTCAACATCTGGAAAACTTAAATACTTTAACCCTCAACATCTGGAACACATGAACACTTACACCCTCAACATCTGGATCCCTTACACACTTTCGCCCTCAACATCTGGAAAACTTAAATACTTTAAGACCCAACATCTGGAGCCCTTACACACTTTCACCCTCAACATCGGGATCCCTTAAAGACTTTCACCCTCAACATCTGGAGCCCTTACACACTTTCACCCTCAACATCTGGATCCCTTACACACTTTAACCCTCAACATCTGGAACACGTGAACACGTTCACCCTCAACATCTGGATCCCTTACACAGTTTCGCCCTCAACATCTGGAAAACTTAAATACTTTAAGACCCAACATCTGGAGCCCTTACACACTGTCACCCGCAACATCTGGATTCCTTCAAGACTTTCACCCTCAACATCTGGAGCCCTTACACACTCACAACCTCAACATCTGGAACACTTACACACTTTCACCATCAACATCTGGAATGCTTCCAAACTTTCATGCTCAACATCTGGAGCCCTTACAAACTGAGTGTGAAAGTGGTTGACGGCTCCAGATGTTGATTGTGGGAGTGTGTGAGGGCTCCAGATGCTGAGTGTGACACTGTGTGAGGGCTCCCATTGCTGAGTGTGAGAGTGTGTGAGGGCTCCAGATGCTGAGTGTGAGAGTGTGTGAGGGCACTAGATGCTGTGAGTGAGAGTGTGTGAGGGCTCCAGATGCTGAGTGTGAGAGTGTGTGAAGGCTCTAGATGCTGAGTGTGAGAGTGTGTGAGGGCTCCCGATGCTGAGTGTGGGAGTGTGTGAGGGATCTAGATGTTGAGTGTGAGAGTGTGTGAGGGCTCTAGATGCTGAGTGTGTGATTTTGGAGTCTCTACATTGTGTAACTTAAAAGTTATTGATTTCTAGCTTCATTCTGCAGTGTTGCAATTTGCAGACGGTCCCCGGACACCGGTGCGGCTGAAGGCTTCGCATAGAGCCTCAATGCTGAACGTGAGTGTGTGAGGGCCCTTGATGCTGAGTTTGAGAGTGTGTGAGGGCCCTTGATGCTGAGTGTGAGAGTGTGTGAGGGCTCTCGATTCTCAGTGTGACAGTGTGTGAGGGCTCCAGATGCTGAGTGTGAGAGTGTGTGAGGGCACTCGATGTTAAGTGTGTGAGGGCTCCAGATGCTGAGTGTGAGAGTGTGTGAAGGCTCGAGATGCTGAGTGTGAGAGTGTGTGAGGGCTCCCGATTCTGAGTGTGGGAGTGTGTGAGGGCACAAGATGTTGAGTGTGTGAGGGCTCCAGATGCTGAGTGTGAGAGTGTGTGAGGGCTCTAGATGCTGAGTGTGAGAGTGTGTGAGGGCTCCAGATGCTGAGTGTGAGAGTGTGTGAAGGCTCTAGATGCTGAGTGTGAGAGTGTGTGAGGGCTCTCGATCCTGAGTGTGAGAGTGTGTGAGGGCACTAGATGTTGAGTGTGAGAGTGTGTGAGGGCTCCAGATGCTGAGTGTGTGATTTTGGAGTGTCTACATTGTGTAACTTAAAAGTTATTGATTTTTGTTTCTAGCTTCGTTCTGCAGTGTTGCAATTTGCAGACGGTCCCCGGACACCAGTGCGGCTGAAGGCTTCGCATAGAGCCTCGATGCTAAACGTGAGTGTGTGAGGGCCCTTGATGCTGAGTGTGAGAGTGTGTGAGGGCCCTTGATGCTGAGTGTGAGAGTGTGTGAGGGCTCTCAATTCACAGTGTGAGAGTGTGTGAGGGCTCCAGATGCTGAGTGCGGGAGTGTGTGAGGGCTCCCGATGCTGAGTGTGGGAGTGTGTGAGGGCTCTAGATGCTGAGTGTGAGAGTGTGTGAGGGCTCCCGATACTGAGTGTGTAAGGGCTCCCGATTCTGAGTGTGGGAGTGTGTGAGGGCACAAGATGTTGAGTGTGTGAGGGCTCCAGATGCTGAGTGTGAGAGTGTGTGAGGGCTCTCGATTCTCAGTGTGAGAGTGTGTGAGGACTCTTGATGCTGAGTGTGAGAGTGTGTGAGGGCTCCAGATGCTGAGTGTGAGAGTGTGTGACGGCTCCCGATGCTGAGTGTGAGAGTGTGTGAGGGCACAAGCTGTTGAGTGTGAGAGTGTGTCAGGGCTCTCGATACTGAGTGTGAGAGTGTGTGAGGGCTCCCGATTCTAAGTGTGGGAGTGTGTGAGGGCACAAGATGTTGAGTGTGTGAAGGCTCTAGATGCTGAGTGTGGGAGTGTGTGAGGGCCCTTGATGCTGAGTGTGAAAGTGTGTGAGGGCTCTCGATGCTGAGTGTGAAAGTGTGTGAGGGCTCCAGATGCTGAGTGTGAGAGTGTGTGAGGACTCTCGATGCTGAGTGTGAGAGTGTGTGAGGGCTCCAGATGCTGAGTGTGAGAGTGTGTGAGGGCTCTCGATTCTCAGTGTGAGAGTGTGTGAGGACTCTCGATGCTGAGTGTGAGAGTGTGTGAGGGCTCCAGATGCTGAGTGTGAGAGTGTGTGAGGACTCTCGATACTGAGTGTGAGAGTTTGAGGGCACTTTATGTTGAGTGTGTGAGGGCTCCAGATGCTGAGTGCGGGAGTGTGTGAGGGCTCCCGAGGCTGAGTGTGGGAGTGTGTGAGGGCACTAGATGTTAAGTGTGTGAGGGCTCCAGATACTGAGTGTGAGAGTGTGTGAAGGCTCTAGATGCTGAGTGTGAGAGTGTGTGAAGGCTCTAGATGCTGAGTGTGAGAGTGTGTGAGGGCTCTAGATGCTGAGTGTGTGATTTTGGAGTTTCTGCATTGTGTAACTTAATTGTTATTGATTTTTTTTTTTGCTTTGTTCTGCGGTGTTGCAATTTGCAGACGGTCCCTGGACACCAGTGCGGCGGAGGGCTTCGCATAGAGCCTCAATGCTGAACGTGAGTGTGTGAGGGCCCTTGATGCTGAGTGTGAAAGTGTGTGAGGGCTCTCGATTCTCAGTGTGAGAGTGTGTGAGGGCTCTCGATGCTGAGTGTGAGAGTGTGTGAGGGCTCCAGATGCTGAGTATGAGAGTGTGTGACGGCTCCCGATGCTGAGTGTGAGGGTGTGTGAGGGCACAAAATGTTGAGTGTGAGAGTGTGTGAGGGCTCCAGATCCTGAGTGTGAGAGTGTGTGAGGGCTCCCGATGCTGAGTGTGTGAGAGCTCCAGATGCTGAGTGTGATAGTGTGTGTGGGCTCCCGATACTGAGTGTGGGAGTGTGTGAGGGCACAAGAAGTTTAGTGTGTGAGGGCTCCAGATGCTGAGTGTGAGAGTGTGTGCAGGCTCTAGATTCTGAGCGTCAGAGTGTGTGATGGCTCTAGATGCCGATTGTGGGAGTGTGTGAGGGCACTAGATGCTGAGTGTGGGAGTGTGGGGGTTCCCGATGCTGAGTGTGGGAGCGTGTGAGGGCACTAGATGTTGAGTGTGTGAGGGCCCTTGAAGCTGAGTGTGAGAGTGTGTGAGGGCTCTCGATGCTCAGTGTGAGAGTGTGTGAGGGCCCCAGATGTTGAGTGTGAGAGTGTGTGAGGGCTCTCGATGTTGAGTGTGTGAGGGCTCTAGATGCTGAGTGTGGGAGTGTGTGAGGGCTCTCGATGCTCAGTGTGAGAGTGTGTGAGGGCCCCAGATGTTGAGTGTGAGAGTGTGTGAGGGCACGTGATGTTGAGTGTGTGAGGGCTTTAGATGTTCAGTGTGAGAGTGTGTGAGGGCACTAGATGTTGAGTGTGTGAGGGCCCTTGATGCTGAGTGTCAGAGTGTGTGAGGGCACTAGATGTTGAGTGTGTGAGGGCTCTAGATGTTCAGTGTGAGAGTGTGTGAGGGCACTAGATGTTGAGTGTGTGAGGGCCCTTGATGCTGAGTGTGAGAGTCTGTGAGGGCTCTAGATGCTGAGTGTGAGAGTGTGTGAGGGCTCTAGATGTTGAGTGTGAGAGTGTGTGAGGGCTCCAAATGCTGAGTGTGAGAGTGTGTGAAGGCTCTCGATGCTGAGTGTGAGAGTGTGTGAGAGCTCTCGATTCTGAGTGTGAGAGTGTGTGAGGGCTCTCGATGCTCAGTGTGAGAGTGTGTGAGGGCCCGAGATGTTGAGTGTGAGAGTCTGTGAGGGCACTCGATGTTGAGTGTTTGAGGGCTCCAGATGCTGAGTGTGGGAGTGTGTGAGGGCTGTAGATGCTTAGTGTGGGAGTGTGTGAGGGCTGTAGATGCTGAGTGTGGGAGTGTGTGAGGGCTCCAGATGCTGAGTGTGAGAGTGTGTGAGGGCTGTAGATGATGAGTGTGGGAGTGTGTGAGGGCTGTAGATGCTGAGTGTGGGAGTCTTAGAGGGCTCCAGATGCTGAGTGTGAGAGTGTGTGAGGGCTCTAGATGCTGAGTGTGGGAGTGTGAGGGTTCCCGATGCTGAGTGTGGGAGCGTGTGAGGGCACTAGATGTTGAGTGTGTGAGGGCTCTAGATGCTGAGTGTGAGAGTGTGTGAGGGCTCTAGATGCTGAGTGTGAGAGTGTGTGAGGGCCCTTGAAGCTGAGTGTGAGAGTGTGTGAGGGCTCCAGATGCTAAGTGTGGGAGTGTGTGAGGGCTGTAGATGCTGAGTGTGGGAGTGTGTGAGGGCTGTAGATGCTGAGTGTGGGAGTGTGTGAGGGCTCTAGATGCTGAGTGTGAGAGTGTGTGAGGGCTCTAGATGCTGAGTGTGTGATTTTGGAGTGTTTACATTGTGTAACTTAAAAGTTCTTGATTTTTGTTTCTAGCTTCGTTCTGCAGTGTTGCAATTTGCAGACGGTCCCCGGACACCAGTGCGGCTGAAGGCTTCGCATAGAGCCTCGATGCTGAACATGAGTGTGTGAGGGCCCTTGATGCTGAGTGTGAGAGTGTGTGAGGACCCTTGATGCTGAGTGTGAGAGTGTGTGAGGGCTCTCGATTCTCAGTGTGAGAGTGTGTGAGGGCTCCAGATGCTGAGTGTGAGAGTGTGTGACGGCTCCCGATGCTGAGTGTGAGAGTTTGAGGGCACTTTATGTTGAGTGTTTGAGGGCTCCAGATGCTGAGTGTGAGAGTGTGTGAAGGCTCTAGATGCTGAGTGTGAGAGTGTGTGAGGGCTCCCGATACTGAGTGTGTAAGGGCTCCCGATTCTGAGTGTGGGAGTGTGTGAGGGCTCTCGATTCTCAGTGTGAGAGTGTGTGAGGACTCTCGATGCTGAGTGTGAGAGTGTGTGAGGGCTCCAGATGTTGAGTGTGTGAAGGCTCTAGATTCTGAGCGTGAGAGTGTGTGATGGCTCTAGATGCCGATTGTGGGAGTGTGTGAGGGCACTAGATGCTGAGTGTGGGATTGTGGGGGTTCCCGATGCTGAGTGTGGGAGCGTGTGAGGGCACAAGATGTTGAGTGTGTGAGGGTTCTCGATGCTGAGTGTGAGAGTGTGTGAGGGCTCTCGATGCTGTGTGTGAGAGTGTGTGAGGGCACTAGATGTTGAGTGTGTGAGGGCTCCAAATGCTGAGTATGAGAGTGTGTGAAGGCTCTAGATGCTGAGTGTGAGAGTGTGTGAGGGCTCTAGATGCTGAGTGTGTGATTTTGGAGTTTCTGCATTGTGTAACTTAAATGTTATTGATTTTTGTTTGTAGCTTCGTTCTGCGGTGTTGCGATTTGCAGACGGTCCCTGGACACCAGTGCGGCTGAAGGCTTCGCATAGAGCCTCGATGCTGAACGTGAGTGTGTGAGGGCCCTTGAAGCTGAGTGTGAGAGTGTGTGAGGGCTCTCGATGCTCAGTGTGAGAGTGTGTGAGGGCCCCAGATGTTGAGTGTGAGAGTGTGTGAGGGCACGTGATGTTGAGTGTGTGAGGGCTCTAGATGTTCAGTGTGAGAGTGTGTGAGGGCACTAGATGTTGAGTGTGTGAGGGCCCTTGATGCTGAGTGTGAGAGTGTGTGAGGGCACTAGATGTTGAGTGTGTGAGGGCTCTAGATGTTCAGTGTGAGAGTGTGTGAGGGCTCCAAATGCTGAGTGTGAGAGTGTGTGAAGGCTCTCGATGCTGAGTGTGAGAGTGTGTGAGAGCTCTCGATGCTGAGTGTGAGAGTGTGTGAGGGCTCTCGATGCTCAGTGTGAGAGTGTGTGAGGGCCCGAGATGTTGAGTGTGAGAGTCTGTGAGGGCACTCGATGTTGAGTGTTTGAGGGCTCCAGATGCTGAGTGTGGGAGTGTGTGAGGGCTCTAGATGCTGAGTGTGAGAGTGTGTGAGGGCTGTAGATGATGAGTGTGGGAGTGTGTGAGGGCTGTAGATGCTGAGTGTGGGAGTCTGTGAGGGCTCCAGATGCTGAGTGTGAGAGTGTGTGAGGGCTCTAGATGCTGAGTGTGGGAGTGTGAGGGTTCCCGATGCTGAGTGTGGGAGCGTGTGAGGGCACTAGATGTTGAGTGTGTGAGGGCTCTAGATGCTGAGTGTGAGAGTGAGTGAAGGATCTAGATGCTGAGTGTGTGACTGTGTCAGGGCTCCAGATGCTGAGTGTGAGAGTGTGTGAGGGCTCCAGATGCTGAGTGTGGGAGTGTGAGGGCTCCCGATGCTGAGTGTGGGAGAGTGTGAGGGCACTAGATGTTGTGTGTGTGAGGGCTCTAGATGCTGAGTGTGAGAGTGTGTGAAGGCTCTAGATGCTGAGTGTGGGAGTGTGAGGGTTCCCGATGCTGAGTGTGGGAGCGTGTGAGGGCACTAGTTGTTGAGTGTTAGAGTGTGTCAGGGCTCTCGATCCTGAGTGTGAGAGTGTGTGAGGGCACTAGATGTTGAGTGTGTGAGGGCTCCAGATGCTGAGTGTGGGAGTGTGTGAGGGCTGTAGATGCTGAGTGTGGGAGTGTGTGAGGGCTGTAGATGCTGAGTGTGGGAGTGTGTGAGGGCTCTAGATGCTGAGTGTGAGAGTGTGTGAGGGCTGTAGATGATGAGTGTGGGAGTGTGTGAGGGCTGTAGATGCTGAGTGTGGGAGTCTGTGAGGGATCGAGATGCTGAGTGTGAGAGTGTGTGAGGGCTGTAGATGATGAGTGTGGGAGTGTGTGAGGGCTGTAGATGCTGAGTGTGGGAGTCTGTGAGGGCTCCAGATGCTGAGTGTGAGAGTGTGTGAGGGCTCCAGATGCTGAGTGTGAGAGTGTGTGAGGGCTCTAGATGCTGAGTGTGGGAGTGTGAGGGTTCCCGATGCTGAGTGTGGGAGCGTATGAGGGCACTAGATGTTGAGTGTGTGAGGGCTCTAGATGCTGAGTGTGAGAGTGTGTGAAGGCTCTAGATGCTGAGTGTGTGACTGTGTGAGGGCTCCAGATGCTGAGTGTGAGAGTGTGTGAGGGCTCCAGATGCTGAGTGTGGGAGTGTGAGGGCTCCCGATGCTGAGTGTGGGAGAGTGTGAGGGCACTAGATGTTGAGTGTGTGAGGGCTCTAGATGCTGAGTGTGAGAGTGTGTGAAGGCTCTAGATGCTGAGTTTGTGAGTGTGTGAGGGCTCCAGATGCTGAGTGTGAGAGTGTGTGAGGTCTCCAGATGCTGAGTGTGAGAGTGTGTGAGGGTCTTGATGCTCAGTGTGAGAGTGTGTGAGGGCCCCAGATGTTGAGTGTGAGAGTGTGTGAGGGCACTTGATGTTGAGTGTGTGAGGGCTCTAGATGTTCAGTGTGAGAGTGTGTGAGGGCACTAGATGTTGAGTGTGTGAGGGCCCTTGATGCTGAGTGTGAGAGTGTGTGAGGGCACTAGATGTTGAGTGTGTGAGGGCTCTAGATGTTCAGTGTGAGAGTGTGTGAGGGCACTAGATGTTGAGTGTGTGAGGGCTCCAGATGCTGAGTGTGAGAGTGTGTGAGGGCTCCAGATGCTGAGTGTGAGAGTGTGTGAGGGCTCTCGATGCTGAGTGTGAGAGTGTGTGAGGGCTCTCGATGCTGAGTGTGAGAGTGTGTGAGGGCTCTCGATGCTGTGGGTGAGAGTGTGTGAGGGCACTAGATGTCGAGTGTGTGATTTAGGAGTGCCTACATTGTGTAACTTAAATGTTATTGATTTTTGTTTGTAGCTTCGTTCTGCGGTGTTGCAATTTGCAGACGGTCCCTGGACACCGGTGCGGCTGAAGGCTTCGCATAGAGCCTCGATGCTGAACATGAGTGTGTGAGGGCCCTTGATGCTGAGTGTGGGGGTGTGTGAGGGCTCTCGATGCTCAGTGTGAGAGTGTGTGAGGGCCCCAGATATTGAGTGTGAGAGTGTGTGAGGGCACTTGATGTTGAGTGTGTGAGGGCTCTAGATGTTCAGTGTGAGAGTGTGTGAGGGCACTAGATGTTGAGTGTGTGAGGGCCCTTGAAGCTGAGTGTGAGAGTGTGTGAGGGCTCCAGATGCTAAGTGTGGGAGTGTGTGAGGGCTGTAGATGCTGAGTGTGGGAGTGTGTGAGGGCTGTAGATGCTGAGTGTGGGAGTGTGTGAGGGCTCTAGATGCTGAGTGTGAGAGTGTGTGAGGGCTCTAGATGCTGAGTGTGTGATTTTGGAGTGTCTACATTGTGTAACTTAAAAGTTCTTGATTTTTGTTTCTAGCTTCGTTCTGCAGTGTTGCAATTTGCAGACGGTCCCCGGACACCAGTGCGGCTGAAGGCTTCGCATAGAGCCTCGATGCTGAACATGAGTGTGTGAGGGCCCTTGATGCTGAGTGTGAGAGTGTGTGAGGACCCTTGATGCTGAGTGTGAGAGTGTGTGAGGGCTCTCGATTCTCAGTGTGAGAGTGTGTGAGGGCTCCAGATGCTGAGTGTGAGAGTGTGTGACGGCTCCCGATGCTGAGTGTGAGAGTTTGAGGGCACTTTATGTTGAGTGTTTGAGGGCTCCAGATGCTGAGTGTGAGAGTGTGTGAAGGCTCTAGATGCTGAGTGTGAGAGTGTGTGAGGGCTCCCGATACTGAGTGTGTAAGGGCTCCCGATTCTGAGTGTGGGAGTGTGTGAGGGCTCTCGATTCTCAGTGTGAGAGTGTGTGAGGACTCTCGATGCTGAGTGTGAGAGTGTGTGAGGGCTCCAGATGTTGAGTGTGTGAAGGCTCTAGATTCTGAGCGTGAGAGTGTGTGATGGCTCTAGATGCCGATTGTGGGAGTGTGTGAGGGCACTAGATGCTGAGTGTGGGATTGTGGGGGTTCCCGATGCTGAGTGTGGGAGCGTGTGAGGGCACAAGATGTTGAGTGTGTGAGGGCTCTCGATGCTGAGTGTGAGAGTGTGTGAGGGCTCTCGATGCTGTGTGTGAGAGTGTGTGAGGGCACTAGATGTTGAGTGTGTGAGGGCTCCAAATGCTGAGTATGAGAGTGTGTGAAGGCTCTAGATGCTGAGTGTGAGAGTGTGTGAGGGCTCTAGATGCTGAGTGTGTGATTTTGGAGTTTCTGCATTGTGTAACTTAAATGTTATTGATTTTTGTTTGTAGCTTCGTTCTGCGGTGTTGCGATTTGCAGACGGTCCCTGGACACCAGTGCGGCTGAAGGCTTCGCATAGAGCCTCGATGCTGAACGTGAGTGTGTGAGGGCCCTTGAAGCTGAGTGTGAGAGTGTGTGAGGGCTCTCGATGCTCAGTGTGAGAGTGTGTGAGGGCCCCAGATGTTGAGTGTGAGAGTGTGTGAGGGCACGTGATGTTGAGTGTGTGAGGGCTCTAGATGTTCAGTGTGAGAGTGTGTGAGGGCACTAGATGTTGAGTGTGTGAGGGCCCTTGATGCTGAGTGTGAGAGTGTGTGAGGGCACTAGATGTTGAGTGTGTGAGGGCTCTAGATGTTCAGTGTGAGAGTGTGTGAGGGCTCCAAATGCTGAGTGTGAGAGTGTGTGAAGGCTCTCGATGCTGAGTGTGAGAGTGTGTGAGAGCTCTCGATGCTGAGTGTGAGAGTGTGTGAGGGCTCTCGATGCTCAGTGTGAGAGTGTGTGAGGGCCCGAGATGTTGAGTGTGAGAGTCTGTGAGGGCACTCGATGTTGAGTGTTTGAGGGCTCTAGATGCTGAGTGTGAGAGTGTGTGAGGGCTGTAGATGATGAGTGTGGGAGTGTGTGAGGGCTGTAGATGCTGAGTGTGGGAGTCTGTGAGGGCTCCAGATGCTGAGTGTGAGAGTGTGTGAGGGCTCTAGATGCTGAGTGTGGGAGTGTGAGGGTTCCCGATGCTGAGTGTGGGAGCGTGTGAGGGCACTAGATGTTGAGTGTGTGAGGGCTCTAGATGCTGAGTGTGAGAGTGAGTGAAGGATCTAGATGCTGAGTGTGTGACTGTGTCAGGGCTCCAGATGCTGAGTGTGAGAGTGTGTGAGGGCTCCAGATGCTGAGTGTGGGAGTGTGAGGGCTCCCGATGCTGAGTGTGGGAGAGTGTGAGGGCACTAGATGTTGTGTGTGTGAGGGCTCTAGATGCTGAGTGTGAGAGTGTGTGAAGGCTCTAGATGCTGAGTGTGGGAGTGTGAGGGTTCCCGATGCTGAGTGTGGGAGCGTGTGAGGGCACTAGTTGTTGAGTGTTAGAGTGTGTCAGGGCTCTCGATCCTGAGTGTGAGAGTGTGTGAGGGCACTAGATGTTGAGTGTGTGAGGGCTCCAGATGCTGAGTGTGGGAGTGTGTGAGGGCTGTAGATGCTGAGTGTGGGAGTGTGTGAGGGCTGTAGATGCTGAGTGTGGGAGTGTGTGAGGGCTCTAGATGCTGAGTGTGAGAGTGTGTGAGGGCTGTAGATGATGAGTGTGGGAGTGTGTGAGGGCTGTAGATGCTGAGTGTGGGAGTCTGTGAGGGATCGAGATGCTGAGTGTGAGAGTGTGTGAGGGCTGTAGATGATGAGTGTGGGAGTGTGTGAGGGCTGTAGATGCTGAGTGTGGGAGTCTGTGAGGGCTCCAGATGCTGAGTGTGAGAGTGTGTGAGGGCTCCAGATGCTGAGTGTGAGAGTGTGTGAGGGCTCTAGATGCTGAGTGTGGGAGTGTGAGGGTTCCCGATGCTGAGTGTGGGAGCGTATGAGGGCACTAGATGTTGAGTGTGTGAGGGCTCTAGATGCTGAGTGTGAGAGTGTGTGAAGGCTCTAGATGCTGAGTGTGTGACTGTGTGAGGGCTCCAGATGCTGAGTGTGAGAGTGTGTGAGGGCTCCAGATGCTGAGTGTGGGAGTGTGAGGGCTCCCGATGCTGAGTGTGGGAGAGTGTGAGGGCACTAGATGTTGAGTGTGTGAGGGCTCTAGATGCTGAGTGTGAGAGTGTGTGAAGGCTCTAGATGCTGAGTTTGTGAGTGTGTGAGGGCTCCAGATGCTGAGTGTGAGAGTGTGTGAGGTCTCCAGATGCTGAGTGTGAGAGTGTGTGAGGGTCTTGATGCTCAGTGTGAGAGTGTGTGAGGGCCCCAGATGTTGAGTGTGAGAGTGTGTGAGGGCACTTGATGTTGAGTGTGTGAGGGCTCTAGATGTTCAGTGTGAGAGTGTGTGAGGGCACTAGATGTTGAGTGTGTGAGGGCCCTTGATGCTGAGTGTGAGAGTGTGTGAGGGCACTAGATGTTGAGTGTGTGAGGGCTCTAGATGTTCAGTGTGAGAGTGTGTGAGGGCACTAGATGTTGAGTGTGTGAGGGCTCCAGATGCTGAGTGTGAGAGTGTGTGAGGGCTCCAGATGCTGAGTGTGAGAGTGTGTGAGGGCTCTCGATGCTGAGTGTGAGAGTGTGTGAGGGCTCTCGATGCTGAGTGTGAGAGTGTGTGAGGGCTCTCGATGCTGTGGGTGAGAGTGTGTGAGGGCACTAGATGTCGAGTGTGTGATTTAGGAGTGCCTACATTGTGTAACTTAAATGTTATTGATTTTTGTTTGTAGCTTCGTTCTGCGGTGTTGCAATTTGCAGACGGTCCCTGGACACCGGTGCGGCTGAAGGCTTCGCATAGAGCCTCGATGCTGAACATGAGTGTGTGAGGGCCCTTGATGCTGAGTGTGGGGGTGTGTGAGGGCTCTCGATGCTCAGTGTGAGAGTGTGTGAGGGCCCCAGATATTGAGTGTGAGAGTGTGTGAGGGCACTTGATGTTGAGTGTGTGAGGGCTCTAGATGTTCAGTGTGAGAGTGTGTGAGGGCACTAGATGTTGAGTGTGTGAGGGCCCTTGAAGCTGAGTGTGAGAGTGTGTGAGGGCACTAGATGTTGAGTGTGTGAGGGCTCTAGATGTTCAGTGTGAGAGTGTGTGAGGGCACTAGATGTTGAGTGTGTGAGGGCCCTTGATGCTGAATGTGAGAGTGTGTGAGGGCTCTCGATGCTGAGTGTGAGAGTGTGTGAGGGCTCCAGATGCTGAGTGTGAGAGTGTGTGAGGGCTCCCGATGTTGAGTGTGAGAGTGTGTGAGGGCTCCTGATGCTGAGTTTGTGAGTGTGTGAGGGCTCCCGATGCTGAGTGTGTGAGAGTGTGAGGGCACTAGTTGTTGAGTGTTAGAGTGTGTAAGGGCTCTCGATCTTGAGTGTGAGAGTGTGTGAGGGCACTAGATGTTGAGTGTGTGAGGGCTCCAGATGCTGAGTGTGAGAGTGTGTGAAGGCTCCAGATGCTGAGTGTGAGAGTGTGTGAGGGCTCCAGATGCTGAGTGTGAGAGTGTGTGAGGGCTCTCGATGCTGAGTGTGAGAGTGTGTGAGGGCTCTCGATGCTGAGTGTGAGAGTGTGTGAGGGCTCTCGATGCTGTGTGTGAGAGTGTGTGAGGGCACTAGATGTTGAGTGTGTGAGGGCTCCAAATGCTGAGTGTGAGAGTGTGTGAAGGCTCTAGATGCCGAGTGTGAGAGTGTGTGAGGGCTCTAGATGCTGAGTGTGGGAGTGTGTGAGGGCTCTAGATGCTGAGTGTGTGATTTTGGAGTTTCTGCATTGTGTAACTTAAATGTTATTGATTTTTGTTTCTAGCTTCGTTCTGCAGTGTTGCAATTTGCAGACGGTCCCTGGACACCAGTGCGGCTGAAGGCTTCGCATAGAGCCTCAATGCTGAACGTGAGTGTGTGAGGGCCCTTGAAGCTGAGTGTGAGAGTGTGTGAGGGCTCTCGATGCTCAGTGTGAGAGTGTGTGAGGGCCCCAGATGTTGAGTGTGAGAGTGTGTGAGGGCTCTCGATGTTGAGTGTGTGAGGGCTCTAGATGCTGAGTGTGGGAGTGTGTGAGGGCTCTCGATGCTCAGTGTGAGAGTGTGTGAGGGCCCCAGATGTTGAGTGTGAGAGTGTGTGAGGGCACTTGATGTTGAGTGTGTGAGGGCTCTAGATGTTCAGTGTGAGAGTGTGTGAGGGCACTCGATGTTGAGTGTGTGAGGGCCCTTGATGCTGAGTGTGAGAGTGTGTGAGGGCACTAGATGTTGAGTGTGTGAGGGCTCTAGATGTTCAGTGTGAGAGTGTGTGAGGGCACTAGATGTTGAGTGTGTGAGGGCCCATGATGCTGAGTGTGAGAGTGTGTGAGGGCTCTAGATGCTGAGTGTGAGAGTGTGTGAGGGCTCTAGATGTTGAGTGTGAGAGTGTGTGAGGGCTCCAAATGCTGAGTGTGAGAGTGTGTGAAGGCTCTCGATGCTGAGTGTGGGAGTGTGTGAGGGCTGTAGATGCTGAGTGTGGGAGTGTGTGAGGGCTCTCGATGTTGAGTGTGAGAGTCTGTGAGGGCACTCGATGTTGAGTGTTTGAGGGCTCCAAATACTGAGTGTGAGAGTGTGTGAAGGCTCTAGATGCTGAGTGTGAGAGTGTGTGAGGGCTCTAGATGCTGAGTGTGTGATTTTGGAGTTTCTGCATTGTGTAACTTAAATGTTATTGATTTTTGTTTGTAGCTTCGTTCTGCGGTGTTGCGATTTGCAGACGGTCCCTGGACACCAGTGCGGCTTAAGGCTTCGCATAGAGCCTCAATGCTGAACGTGAGTGTGTGAGAGCCCTTCATGCTGAGTGTGAGAGTGTGTGAGGGCCCTTGATGCTGAGTGTGAGAGTGTGTGAGGGCCCCAGATGTTGAGTGTGAGAGTGTGTGAGGGCTCTCGATGTTGAGTGTGTGAGGGCTCTAGATGCTGAGTGTGGGAGTGTGTGAGGGCTCTCGATGCTCAGTGTGAGAGTGTGTGAGGGCCCCAGATGTTGAGTGTGAGAGTGTATGAGGGCACGTGATGTTGAGTGTGTGAGGGCTCTAGATGTTCAGTGTGAGAGTGTGTGAGGGCACTAGATGTTGAGTGTGTGAGGGCCCTTGATGCTGAGTGTGAGAGTGTGTGAGGGCACTAGATGTTGAGTGTGTGAGGGCTCTAGATGTTCAGTGGTAGAGTGTGTGAGGGCACTAGATGTTGAGTGTGTGAGGGCCCTTGATGCTGAGTGTGAGAGTGTGTGAGGGCTCTAGATGTTGAGTGTGAGAGTGTGTGAGGGCTCCAAATGCTGAGTGTGAGAGTGTGTGAAGGCTCTCGATGCTGAGTGTGAGAGTGTGTGAGAGCTCTCGATGCTGAGTGTGAGAGTGTGTGAGGGCTCTCGATGCTCAGTGTGAGAGTGTGTGAGGGCCCGAGATGTTGAGTGTGAGAGTTTGTGAGGGCACTCGATGTTGAGTGTTTGAGGGCTCCAGATGCTGAGTGTGGGAGTGTGTGAGGGCTGTAGATGCTGAGTGTGGGAGTGTGTGAGGGCTCTAGATGCTGAGTGTGAGAGTGTGTGAGGGCTGTAGATGATGAGTGTGGGAGTGTGTGAGGGCTGTAGATGCTGAGTGTGGGAGTGTGAGGGTTCCCGATGCTGAGTGTGAGAGTGTGTGAGGGCTCTAGATGCTGAGTGTGAGAGTGAGTGAAGGCTCTATATATGCTGAGTGTGTGACTGTGTGAGGGCTCCAGATTCTGAGTGTGAGAGTGTGTGAGGGCTCCAGATGCTGAGTGTGGGGGTGTGAGGGCTCCCGATGCTGAGTGTGGGAGAGTGTGAGGGCACTAGATGTTGAGTGTGTGAGGGCCCTAGATGCTGAGTGTGAGAGTGAGTGAAGGCTCTAGATGCTGAGTGTGTGACTGTTTGAGGGCTCCAGATGCTGAGTGTGAGAGTGTGAGGGCACGAGATGTTGAGTGTGTGAGGGCTCTAGATGCTGAGTGTTAGAGTGTGTGAAGGCTCTAGATGCTGAGTGTGTGAGTGTGTGAGGGCTCCAGATGCTGAGTGTGAGAGTGTGTGAAGGCTCTAGATGCTGAGTGTGTGAGTGTGTGAGGGCTCCAGATGCTGAGTGTGAGAGTGTGTGAGGGCTCCAGATGCTGAGTGTGAGAGTGTGTGAGGGCTCCTGATGCTGAGTTTGTGAGTGTGTGAGGCCTCCCGATGCTGAGTGTCTGAGTGTGTGAGGGCTCCCGATGCTGAGTGTGTGAGTGTGTGAGGGCACTAGTTGTTGAGTGTTAGAGTGTGTCAGGGCTCTCGATCCTGAGTGTGAGAGTGTGTGAGGGCTCTCGATGCTGAGTGTGTGAGGGCTCCAGATGCTGAGTGTGGGAGTGTTTGAGGGCTCTAGATGCTGAGTGTGTGATTTTGGAGTTTCTGCATTGTGTAACTTCACAGTTAATGGGGTTTTTTTTGTTGCTTCGTTCTGCGGTGTTGCAATTTGCAGACGGTCCCCGGACACCGGTGCGGCTGAAGGCTTCGCATCGAGCCTCGATGCTGAACGTGAGTGTGTGAGAGCCCTTGATGCTGAGTGTGAGAGTGTGTGAGGGCCCCTGATGCTGAGTGTGAGAGTGTGTGGGGGCTCCAGATGCTGAGTGCAAGAGTGTGTGAGGGCTCTAGATGCTGAGTGTGGGATTGTGTGATGGCACTAGATGTTGAGTGTGTGAGGGCTCTGGATGTTGAGTGTGAGAGTTTGTGAGGCCTTAAGATGCTGAGTGTGAGAGTGTGCGAGGGCTCTCGATGCTGAGTGTGAGAGTGTGTGAGAGCTCTCGATGCTGAGTGTGAGAGTGTGTGAGGGCTCTCGATGCTCAGTGTGAGAGTGTGTGAGGGCCCGAGATGTTGAGTGTGAGAGTCTGTGAGGGCACTCGATGTTGAGTGTTTGAGGGCTCCAGATGCTGAGTGTGAGAGTGTGTGAGGGCTTTAGATGCTGAGTGTGGGAGTGTGTGAGGGCTGTAGATGCTGAGTGTGGGAGTGTGTGAGGGCTCCAGATGCTGAGTGTGAGAGTGTGTGAGGGCTCTAGATGCTGAGTGTGAGAGTGTGTGAGGGCTGTAGATGCTGAGTGTGGGAGTGTGTGAGGGCTGTAGATGCTGAGTGTGGGAGTGTATGAGGGCTCCAGATGCTGAGTGTGGGAGTGTGAGGGTTCCCGATGCTGAGTGTGGGGGCGTGTGATTGCACAAGATGTTGATTGTGTGAGGGCTCTAGATGCTGAGTGTGAGAGTGTGTGAAGGCTCTAGATGCTGAGTGTGTGAGTGTGTGAGGGCTCCAGATGCTGAGTTGAGAGTGTGTGAGGGCTCCAGATGCTGAGTGTGGGAGTGTGAGGGCTCCTGATGCTGAGTGTGGGAGAGTGTGAGGGCACTAGATGTTGAGTGTGTGAGGGCTCTCGATGCTGAGTGTGAGAGTGTGTGAAGGCTCTAGATGCTGAGTGTGTGAGTGTGTGAGGGCTCCAGATGCTGAGTGTGAGAGTGTGTGAGGGCTCCAGATGCTGAGTGTGAGAGTGTTTGAGGGCTCTAGATGCTGAGTGTGTGATTTTGGAGTTTCTGCATTGTGTAACTTCACAGTTAATGGGGTTTTTTTTGTCGCTTCGTTCTGCGGTGTTGCAATTTGCAGACGGTCCCCGGACACCGGTGCGGCTGAAGGCTTCGCATCGAGCCTCGATGCTGAACGTGAGTGTGTGAGAGCCCTTGATGCTGAGTGTGAGAGTGTGTGAGGGCCCCTGATGCTGAGTGTGAGAGTGTGTGTGGGCTCCAGATGCTGAGTGCAAGAGTGTGTGAGGGCTCTAGATGCTGAGTGTGGGATTGTGTGATGGCACTAGATGTTGAGTGTGTGAGGGCTCTGGATGTTGAGTGTGAGAGTTTGTGAGGCCTTAAGATGCTGAGTGTGAGAGTGTGTGAGGGCTCCAGATGCTGAGTGTGAGAGTGTTTGAGGGCTCTCGATACTGAGTGTGAGAGTGTGTGAGGGCTCTCGATGCTCAGTGTGAGAGTGTGTGAGGGCCCGAGATGTTGAGTGTGAGAGTCTGTGAGGGCACTCGATGTTGAGTGTTTGAGGGCTCCAGATGCTGAGTGTGAGAGTGTGTGAGGGCTTTAGATGCTGAGTGTGTGAGTGTGTGAGGGCTCCAGATGCTGAGTTGAGAGTGTGTGAGGGCTCCAGATGCTGAGTGTGGGAGTGTGAGGGCTCCTGATGCTGAGTGTGGGAGAGTGTGAGGGCACTAGATGTTGAGTGTGTGAGGGCTCTAGATGCTGAGTGTGAGAGTGTGTGAAGGCTCTAGATGCTGAGTGTGTGAGTGTGTGAGGGCTCCAGATGCTGAGTTGAGAGTGTGTGAGGGCTCCAGATGCTGAGTGTGGGAGTGTGAGGGCTCCTGATGCTGAGTGTGGGAGAGTGTGAGGGCACTAGATGTTGAGTGTGTGAGGGCTCTCGATGCTGAGTGTGAGAGTGTGTGAAGGCTCTAGATGCTGAGTGTGTGAGTGTGTGAGGGCTCCAGATACTGAGTGTGAGAGTGTGTGAGGGCTCCAGATGCTAAGTGTGAGAGTGTTTGAGGGCTCTAGATGCTGAGTGTGTGATTTTGGAGTTTCTGCATTGTGTAACTTCACAGTTAATGGGGTTTTTTTTGTTGCTTCGTTCTGCGGTGTTGCAATTTGCAGACGGTCCCCGGACACCGGTGCGGCTGAAGGCTTCGCATCGAGCCTCGATGCTGAACGTGAGTGTGTGAGAGCCCTTGATGCTGAGTGTGAGAGTGTGTGAGGGCCCCTGATGCTGAGTGTGAGAGTGTGTGTGGGCTCCAGATGCTGAGTGCAAGAGTGTGTGAGGGCTCTAGATGCTGAGTGTGGGATTGTGTGATGGCACTAGATGTTGAGTGTGTGAGGGCTCTGGATGTTGAGTGTGAGAGTTTGTGAGGCCTTAAGATGCTGAGTGTGAGAGTGTGTGAGGGCTCCAGATGCTGAGTGTGAGAGTGTTTGAGGGCTCTCGATACTGAGTGTGAGAGTGTGTGAGGGCTCTAGATGCTGAGGGTCAAAGTGTGTAAGGGCTCGAGATGTTGAGGGTGAAAGTGTGTTGGGGCTCCA
>CM055195.1:23464737-23469737 GCA_029224185.1 Karalla daura
AGGGAGAGAGGGAGAGATGGTGTGTGTGCGTGTGCATCTGGGTCCTCTCTCCTCAGTAGCAGTGGTAGGGCAGGGACGGCCCGTCTGGGTGACGCACACGATCAGTTTCTCTGCAGGGGGGGAGGGGGAGGGGGAGGAAAACGCCTCGATTAGTGCCGGGCTCGTGGCGCGTCCGCGGGACAGCACTTCTCACAAAGGGGTGAGGAGAGAGAGAGAGAAACGAAGAAACAGGGAGGCGACACGAGGAGGAGGAGGAGGGAGTCACTCTTTGGTATCAGTATGCACCCCCCCCCCCCCCCCCCCCCGGCAGCAGCGCTCGTCACAGTAACCGCATATTCAATGATGTTCCATTGCACGTGTCAGCTGGACCTGGTCTACATTCGCTATTGTAAAATCACCCGGAGATAGTTTGGACTTTCATGGAAGCCCTGAGCAGTGTGAGCCGGACAGGGAATCGTCACATTGCATTTTAATTAAAGGCATATCGACAGAGTCCCGAGTCCATCCTGCTGTGTTGTTGTAATGCCCCGCAGAGCCACAAGGGGGCGCTAACCACCAGGCAGATGAGCGTTCAAATCCCTGGGTATTTCATGACGGGGCAGTAAATATGAGAGCCGACGCACTCTGCTACCACGACGCTACTTGTAGTGCCGTCACGTATGCATCTCTACTGTTCCATGAGATCGGAACAGCCGAGTTACTGTTCCGCCGTGCCCTAGGCACTGAATTCAAAGGCATTTGAACCTGGGTTTATCACCTCCCCGAGCTGTGTCTCTACGCTGCCTGCAACATACTGTACCAGGAAGTACACGTCACACGTCGGGGCATCGTATCGCTAAATATCAGTACGGTACAACATCCGGCGCGTCTCAGTTCAGAGACGAAGAGTTAGAGGAAACGAATGGGGAAAAAAAAAGGAGCTCAGAGAGTCCATGCAGGACGTGAGGCCGGTTAGACATACCATGCTGTTACATGCAGAGGGAGGGGTAGAGGGTAGGGGGGGGGGGGGGGGCTAACCATCGTAGGAGTCCAAAAGGGGGCAAGGAACCCTTTCTGCCCCCATACACCCCTCGCTGAGACCACCAGAGAGAGAGAGAGAGAGAGAGAGAGACAGAGAGAGAAGGGGGAGAGGGGGGGGGGCGAGCGTGAGAGAAAAAAGGGAGAACACGTCAGTCGCTGTGAGAGAGTGAAAAAGCTGCAGGAGATCACGGGTTAGTGTGTGGCAGGTAGTGAGGCGTCCGGCCGGCGAAAGAGGAGGAGACAGCAAACAAACAGTGTGGGAGCGACGGGAGGTACCGCTAAAGTGTCTGTGGTTTCGTCCAGAGTGTGTCTCCTCTCCCTCTGGTCCAGTGTAGAGTAGGCCTCTGGGGACAGACACGGAGGAGAATGAGCGACTAGCGCGGACGGACCTCTGTCGCCGCTTTTGCCCCGACGGGGGCCGAGCCGAGTGCCTGTGCTCACCGGGGGCCGAGGTCGTTGAGCGGAATCATGTCCCTCTTCTCCCCTGGCGGGCCCGGGAAAAAAACAACAGGGTTAGGCGTCACGCCGAGCTCCGTGGAGGCGTCCGACGGTGTCCCCCCGCCTCACCTACTGTCCAGCAGCGGCGTGGTGCTGTCCTCGTAGGTGCCGTTGGCCCGGCCGCCGGGCCCGTTGCCGGGGTTGAGGTGGACCGCGAAGTCCGTCTTCTTCCAGCCGTCCTTCCAGGGTCCTGCGCAGCTCCTTGTGGGCCCAGACCAGCTGCAGCACCTGGCCCGCCCCGCGCACCTCGCGCTCAGAGCGCTTGCTGGAGACGGGGGGGAGACGCGCGGTCAGACCCTGCCCCGCCCCGCCCCGCCCCCTCACCCCTCAACCCGCCGTCTCCACGCCACTCACCCGTCCTTGTTGATGAGCACCAGCCTCTCGATGCCCTGCGAGGCCCGCAGCGTCTTGGCCGCCTCCAGGCTGCTGCCCAGCACCTCGGCCAGGGTGCTGAGCACCGACACCACCGTCTCCTCGGACAGGGGCGGCCGGACTGGCCGGGGCCCCCGGCAGGTTGGCCACCAGGCGGGGCGTGGCGTGCTGCCCTGCAGGACACACGGGCCCGTTAGCAAACGCCTGCTCCCTTCCCCCCCGATCGGGACTCTCTCTCTCTCTCTCTCTCTCTCGGAGCCGTATCGGACCGGACTGCGCTCTCTCTCACCCAGCAGCTGACAGTTGCGGCCGTCGATGGCGAGGTTCCTCAGGGCGCCGGACATGGCGCGCACCACGCGTCGTTTGCCGTGGGACAGCAGCTCCGCCATCATGGGGAGGCCCTGCTCCAGACGCACGGTGGCCCGGATGTACCGGCCATACTGCGGCGCAGAGCACACGGTTTCAACGCCACGGGGGTTTCAACGCCACGGGGGGTTTTCCACGCCGCCGCCGCCCGACCCCCCGGGCCGCCACTCACCGTCCACCGGCCCGCGCACAGGTTCTGGATGGCGCCGGCCGCCGCCTCCAGCACCGACGGGTTCTTGCTCTCCCTGAGCAGCGACGTGTAGACGCGCACCACCTCGGGCTGGAACAGCAGCTCGTAGCCTGCGGCGGAGGCACACACACGACACACACACAGAGAGAGAGAGAGAGAGAGAGAGGCGGGTTGGAGTCTGGGGCGTGGTAACGTGCGGCGGGTGGAGGGAGGCCGAAGCCCCTACGGCACCTTTGGCCGGCGTCGTCCTCTTTGGAATGTCCACCTGGTCTCCGCTCCCGTCGTCCCCGTCTTTCTTTTCCTGCGGCCAGAGAGCAGACGAGAGCGTCAGGACGCGGCCGCTCGTCCTCCCCCTGGCGTGGGGGGGAGTGGGTGTGTGTGTGTGGGGGGGGGGGGACGGGGACATGCACTGGGAGCATGCGGTGTGGCGGGGCCGTGACGTCATGCTCGTGGGGGGCGGACGTGGAAAAGCCTCGTGGTTGTATCCCCGTCCCCCCACCCCCACCCACCGGGGGCCGGGGTACGGGCGGCTCTGGGTTAGTGGATGAGAGAACGACAAAACGCGGGAGGAGGCCGCGGCAGAGGGCGAGAGAGAGAGCTTACCTTTGGAAATCCACTCGTCTAAACACGGCAGAGAGAAAGGGGGAGGCGAGGGAGGGAGGGTGGAGGGAGAGAGAGAGAGAGAGAGAGGAGGGACAAGGAGGAAAAAGGTGAAACTCCCGCCACCAACCGGCTCCAAGCTCCGACCAGCAAGGCCCCCCCCCCACTCCCCCCTCCCCTCCCTTCCCTCCCCCCCACAATCCAGCGCCTCACAGGCATGTGGGCCCGGGCACAGAGCCTCCACACCCACCTTTGCCCTTGCGCGAGCCGAAGCAGCCGCCCTTGTTGGCGGGCGGCGGGCCCTGGCCGGGCGGCGCCGCCTCGCGTAGCGCTCGCTGCCGGGCACCTCGCGGTGCACGTGGTAGGACAGGTTCCTCAGGAGGCAGACGCAGTTCTCCACCAGCTGGAGAGAGAGGAGAGAGGGAGGGAGGGAGTAGGGGAGGGGGACAGAGAGAGAGAGAGAGAGAGAGAGAGAGAGAGAGAGAGAGAGACAGAGAGAGACAGAGAGAGACAGAGAGAGACAGAGACAGACACAGAGACAGAGAGAGACAGAGACAGAGACAGAGAGACAGAGACAGAGACAGACAGAGAGAGAGAGAGAGAGAGAGAGAGAGAGAGAGAGAGAAGGAGAGCGAGAGAGTGAGAGAGAGAGAGAGAGAGAGAGAGAGACAGAGACAGAGAGACAGAGACAGACACAGACACAGAGACAGACAGAGAGAGAGAGACAGAGACAGACAGAGGCAGAGGCAGAGGGCAGGACGAGGTCAGAGCTGCTCTCACACACACACTAGGGGAGGAGGCGGGTCCCTCTTACAGTCCCGGGCCTGCTCTGCACAGACTATGCCAGGGGTAGGCAACCTGTTCCACATAGAGCCGCTGTGGCTGCAGGTTTTTTGTGGTCCAACCAGGCAGCAGCACACTGATTTGGCTCATTCAATCAACCGACCTGAGTCTTCAGACAGTTGATTGGTCGATCTGTGTGCTATGGACGGGTTGGAACAAACACCTGCAGCCACAGCGGCTCTTTGTGGAACCGGTTGCCTACCCCTGGACTATGCGGTGCCCTGACTGCCGGCCCCCTCCGACGCGCGACCACATCACGGGCCGCACCTTGTTGTCCACGTCTTTGCGGTTGACCTGGGACTGGACGATGTACATGAGCGAGTCCACCATGCCCGTGCACTCGCGCAGCTTCCGCCGGGCCTCGCTGCGCTCCGAGCTCACGTTCCTGTTGGGGGGGGGGGACGGGGAGGTGAGGGGGAAGTTGAGGGCGCGATAGCGGGCTTTTCGCTCTTTTTTCCGCCGTCCGGGGGCGTTCTCTCCCCCCCCCCCTCCCCCCCGCGTACCTAAGGCAGCCGGCGGTGTTGGTCAAGGCGGTCTCCCACTCCAGGTGGCGCGGCTTGCAGCTCTCCTCCGCCCCGCCGCCCCGCTCCCAGCCCGAGTGAGGCACGATGACCTCGTCGGCCAGGGCGTGCAGCGCGTGTCCACGATCTCCATCTTGACCGAGTCGTGGGAGGAGAGGTTCCACAGGGTGCCTGCGGCGGGGAGGGCGTTAGTGGCGGGAGGGTGGGAGGGGGGGGGGGGGGGGGGGTGTGGAGAGCGAGCCGGGGCGGCGAGCCTACCCGTGATGGTGTCGGTGAGGTCCTGCTCGCGCGTCTTCCTCAGCAGCCGCACCAGCGCCGGCACCCCGTCGCAGTTCTTGACGGCGATCTTGTTGTCCTGGTCCTTGCCGTAGGAGATGTTCTTGAGCGCCCCGCAGGCCGAGTGGTGCACCTCCTTGCTGGGGTGGTCCAGCATGGACACCAGGGCCGGGATGCCCTTCAGGCGCCGCACCTCCGATTTCACCTGGACAGGAAGAGAGGAGAGAGGATGCTCGGCTCTGAAGCTCCTCCCGCTGGACGGTCCGGGGAGGGAGGGGGAGGGGGGGGGGGGGGCGGCCGCCGACTGACCTTGT
>CM055195.1:23474737-23534737 GCA_029224185.1 Karalla daura
AAGCGGAGGCTCAGATGCTTGATCTCGATAAGGGCCCGGCACCACACACACACACACGCGCACACACACACACACACACACACACACACACAGAGAGAAACACCTGCGTGACCGGTTGGACGGGGTAGAGGAGGGGCTCCCAAACTCCAGCCTCTGAACGCGCCTGCGTCTCAGCAACAGGTAGGGACAGCACTCCGCGCTCGGCCCGCGGCCATTTTGAGCCGCCTTTGACGGAGCAGGTAGGGCAAATAGAGAAAGGAGGGGGGAGGGGGAGGGGGGGGGGGGGGGGGGCAGACGAGTCACGGTTTCACCTGTGCGCGATTGTGCAAGCGCGGGACGGAAAACGCACACACACAGACTGCGACTGTGCATCCGTCGGGTCGGTGACTCACGTGTGTGTGACTTTGCTGGTTGCAAGGAAGAGGGAGGAGGGAGGGAGGGAGGGAGGGAGGGAGGGAGGGGGGTGGGGGAGGGGGGGGGGGGGTGGAAAACTCCCGGCGCGGGGTGAGTTAAGACGCGAGTGTGGAAAAGAAACAAAGTCGTAGTAGCGGGAGCGGCGGGACGGCCCTCATGACGAGACGGGGAGTGGCCCGAGCAACCCGTTTCAAAAGATGATGGGGTTCGTGAAAGCCGGGATTTGCATCGCAGATAAGGCTGACTGACAGGAAGGAATGATGTCACACACACACACACACACACACACAGTCATACACACGCACACACGCACGCACCAACTTCTGCTTCGTGGCTGTGACGCCCCGGAGCCATAACCTCCCACCTGAGCGAATGACACACTGCCGCCTGGTACACACACACATGCCCATATATGGTGATAGCCGGGACACAGGGCCGATATTATCCACCAGAGACGGGCAGGGCAGGGGCCGCGAACACACACACACACACACACACACACACACACACACACACAGACAGACAGGTAGTCTGGCAGGGAGGGAGGGAGGGAGGGAGGGAGGAGATGTGAAATGTGGCGCTGGGCCCCCGAGATAAAAACTAGCATTCCTCGCACCGTCGATCCGGTCATCGTCTCACCTGATGTGTACCTTGACGGTGTTAGGGTGGAGCCTCGCTCGGTGCACATAAGGCAAAGGCAGGGGGGACGCCCCCATTCGCACACACACACACACACACACACACACACACACACACCTAGGGGCAATTTAGAGCGCTCAGTCAACCTGAACGCGCCTGTTTATGGACCAGTCGGGGTTAGGGTGGGGTGGGAGATGGGGGGGGGGGGATGATACCTGGAGAAAACCTAGGCCCACTCCACACAGAAAGACTCTCCGTCTGGCGGGGCAGTCCAACCGGGGACTCTGGGACTTGGCATCGTCCACGGGCCAATTTAACACGACAGCATGGCACTCGAGTCCAGCGCGCACGAACCCGAGGCAGAGGAAAACAAACGGAACCGTCAGAACCGGTCCCATCCCCAAAAGATCTTCCGCAGTGGATCCGTCTGGCAAATCCGGCGACAAAACGCGTTCCCTTTCTCTCGACGGGCTGGTCTGCAAATGTGACCAAAAAAAGGCCTCGTTTCGCCCTCGCCCCCGCGACACTTGTCTGGCCCGACGCGACGGAGGAGTCGGGATAAGAGAACGTCGCCTCGACTTCCGTCGGGACGCCCCGCGCAAACGCGCAGAGCACTTCCGCACACACATTTTAGGGAACCTGCCTTATCTGACCGTTTGGTACGTTCCGTGCAAGGTCACGCGCGCACGCTCGGCGTTTTCGTTCGGAGCGATATCTCGACGAGTGCGACCGTCCGAACACTGGGAATGATATTCCTTGGCAGGCGTACCATCAGTGACTGCGTGCGTCACCACAACCAGAGGAGGAAATGTGTGTGTGTGTGTGTGAGAGTGCGAGTGTGTGTGTGTGTGTGTGTGTGTGTGTGTTGAAGCACAACCAGGGGAGGGGAATCTGCAGCTGTCGGCGCGGGAGGCCCGGCGGAACAATAAGAAGTTTGTGCGACCCAGAGCACGAGCGCAAAGTGCGAAGAGATCCCGAGAGCGAGGAGGGTGATGTTCCCGGGAGCACCTGTGCGCGCACGTAACATCGATACGGGGGGGGGGGGGGGGGGGGGGGGCGGGGGGGGGGGGGCGTCCTCCGCTTGTTCGTCTGTCCTCTGTCCTCCTCACAGCTGTTACTCCTGTCCCCGAGAGTCCGCAGCCGGTTTCGCGAAACAATGAAAGCAATCAGCGCCAACCCGTTGCACCCCCCCCCCCAAACACACACACACACACACACGCCCCTTTCCCCCCACCTCACCCACTTCCCGAGAAACAGGATGTTATGGATTGGAAATCAGAGAGATGGGTGAAAGGACGCGGCGCGCGCCCGAGCCGAACCCAAAAAAAAAAACAACGACACAAACAACAGTTCCTCAACAGAACCGGTTTCCGGAGCAAGGCGCGGGGTCTTGCGCCACATCGTGACCGCCGCTCGGACCATCAGCTCCCTCCATCCAGCCGCCGGCGGCGGCGGCCGTGGCCGGGGAATCCCCCCCACCCCCCACCCCCCCGCGGTCAGAAAGTTGATCACAGGACGACGCGCTGCTTCCCCATTTCTGCCGAGCGCGGTTCTCCATCTGCCGTTTTCTGTTCTGCTCTCGGATTCGATCTGGGTCAACCTGCGCGGCTGAATCGTCACACGTTTGTCTCGATGCGGCCGGTTGCTAAATGCGGGCAGGCTCCCGGGGCGCAACCACACCAACGTCCCCTTTCTCAAAAGAGCCGGCGTCTTATTTTGCTATTTATCGATGGTATTTGTAGGGCCTCTTTCTCAAAACTGCCTTCAATGGCCGAAACGATGGAAATGTGGTCAATGCGGGCCTCTCGGGGAAAAGGCCCACTAGTTGAAAGCCTGGGTCAAAACGAGAGCTTCTCTGCGAGGAGGCATGTGAGCACACGCGTGTGTGTGTGTGTGTGCGCATGTGTGTGATTGTGTGTGTCGACACCCCCGTCGCCCCGTGACACCAGCCCCGGCGCAAGGCGGGACGCGACGCGCAACGAAAGAAAAAGCGTCGACCTGGGCTGCGGGGAAACCATGCGGGAGGCCGCGGTCCCGCTCTCCGAGAGAAGAGGAAAAAAAACGAAAGTACGACCGGAACGCGTCTAAATCTGGAACGGAAAGTCACGAGGCGCAGTCCGCCCCCTCACCCCGGACCGGGACGGTCATGGGTCGAGCGCGGCGTCCAGAGTTCAACCGCGCACGCACGCTCCTCGCAACATCTGATCGGGCCGTGACACACCACGAGTCACAAACGCCCCCCCCCCCCCCCCTCCCACCTCTGACTCCGCAGCTATCGGCCGGCGTGACTCACCCGGGCCCCGGAGAGGAGACCGTCCGTGATCCACGCGCAACCCGGACCCCTGCGCGCCGCGGCCGTTGATAAGTCCGACGAGATGCCACCGGCGCGGCGTCGGGCCCAGCGTGGCTCGTAATGGGATTGCAGCTTTTAGTCCACTAATCCACTTACCTCCTAACACACACACACACACACACACACGCGCGGCGAGTTGACGCGCACGCACACACACGGTGGTCAAGCCCTTGTGCGGATTAACCTGCACACCACAAGGCAGCAGACACAATCGCGGCCCCGGGGGCTGAGAGCATGCATCAACAGTCAAACGATTACCTGTGGAGGGCTGGCGACGTGGGTGTTTCCCAGAGGGCCCACGCACACACACACACACACACACGCCGTCATGAATGGAGGCACCTGTGGCACGGCGACATCCGCATGCGCGCGCGCCGCACAAACACGAGCCGGGGATGGTCCCGGGGCCTCTCCATACCTCCACCGCAATGCAGGAACGCCGCCTTCACGAGCCAGGCCGGCTGACAGTTATCCCCACCCTGGAGTTTTCCTCCCGAAGCAAGTTTGCACAGGACCCACGGAACAGGTTCACAGGCCGACCGGCTTTGTTTTAAAAAAAAAAAAGGGGGGGGGGGGGGGGGAGAAGAGGAAGAGGTCCGGTGTGAGGGATGACACAAGAGGGCGACCACCTCTGACACCAATACCATGGAGTCCTCTTGTCTTTGCTACTAATGGCGTGGTTTGGGGTCTGCCAGTGTCCACGTTCACCTGGGGCGAAGTCACAGGATTAAAGCCTGGACGTGTCCCAAGCCATCACACACACACACACACACACACACACACACACACACACACACACACACACACACACACACACACACACACACACACACACACACACACACACACACACACACACACACACACACACACACCTGGGGACTACTCAGTCTCCAGTTGACCTGAATGAACGGCTCTAAGCAAACACGCACAACTCACCAAACACAGGTATTGTCAACGACCCTCTTCTCCCTCCGAATTCCACAATACACTACCCATCTGCTACGATGAGGCGAAGATACTACCCATCTGCCACCACCGACACGAGTCTTTCAGAAGGGCAGACGCTTGAAGACGTCGAGCCCGAGTGAGGCGGAAAACACCGAAAGAAAACTGTAGCGTCGAGGCAGCGGGTCTGCTCTGGCGTTATAATGTACAGCCGCCTGACCGTCACGTTACCGTGCCAGGTTGTTATTGAAGTCACAAAACCACCTTCCTAGCGGCACCGTCTGCTGCTGCTCTCTGCGATATTGCAAAAAAACACACATAATCGCGCATTAGGGCAGCGACTGATCGATATATGAGCGTTTACATGGGGGGGGGGGATTCCGGGGCAAGCCTGCGCCGAGCAGCAGCGACAATACCGACGTGCGGGTATTTCTATATATATAAATCCACTCACGACACGAACAAAAGGTTCGGCTTCGCGGGCCGGCCCGGCGGCTCGGCCCGGCCCGGCTCGGCCCGGCCCGGAGAGGCGAGGCTCCGGCGCCCAGACGAGTCCCCCGGCGGCCGGGCTTTCGAGCGCACCCCCTGTGACCTGGCTCGGCTGTCGAGCTACGTTAGCATCACAATAAGCGACGCGGCTAGCAGCCGGGCTAGCCTGCTAGCGCGGCGGGCTCAGATTAGAGGCGGCCGGGACGGCGGTTTTGCGGTGCCCTTTCTTTCTCCCCCGGTTTCCCGCCCCCCACCCCCGGGCTAATTTACCGCGGCGTCGGGGAGGCGTGCGTGCGAGAGGCCGGGGCCAACTTCGGAGGCGAGCTAACGGTAGCGGCGCGGCGTAGCTCCTCTGACCACTCCTTGCCAACGCTGCAGTGCCCCCCGTTTCCTCCAGCCATCTGCTAGCGTCTGGGGGGGGGGGGGGGAGAGAAAAAGACTCACCTGTTTGTGGAAATGCCCCGCTCCAGACTACCCCGGTGGTCCCGCCGAGTGGTCCGCGCTCCTTCGCGTTGTTGTCGTCGTTGTTTTTGTTTGTTTTTCAAGGGTTTTTTCTTCCTCCTCCTCTTCTCCCCTCCTTCCTTCCTTCCCTCCCTGGGTTCTGGGTCAAGCTCGTTATAGACGGAGGGACATTACCGAGTTTTCTATCAAAGAGGGGGCGGGGCCAAAGCCACACACTTTACCGTAAAGACGGCGCACCCACATTTTCCCTTTTTCCCTTCACACAGGTGTTTGACCAAACATGGCCAGTCCTTCCCTCTTCATATAAATATATATATATAAACATATATGTATAGCACATATTATTCTTAGCTGCACGCGCACCTCCATCCTAATGTACTGTACAATGACACTGCCATCCTTGAAACACATTTTGACCAGATATTTTGCTTTGTAAAAGTGCGTTTCCAACCTAAAAGATCCTCAAAATGTTTGAATTCTGTTTCTATCTATCTATATATCTATCTATCTATATCTGGATACACAAAGTATGAGGCGGTTTTAAAGGGAGATGACTGTTTATGCCGTGTGTTTGTGGTTGACAAAAAGTTAATATAACAAAATAAAAAAATAAAAACTGCTGAGAGTAGGGCCTTTGTTAAAACACACCCACTTTCCAGCTCACACACACATGGACTGATTATGAGCAAGCATATGATTCTTGTGGGAGTACAGGGGATTTAAATTCTTTGTCCACTCTCCTCCCATTTATTCCCGTCTACCACTCCCGCCCTCCCTCCCTCCCTCCCTCCTTCCCTCCCTCCTTCTCTCTTTAACACACACACATGGTGATGTCATTTAGTTGATTGCCCAAGAACAATAGCCAGAGAGGAAGCAGCATTTCTCGAGGAAGTACAGCAACTGCATTCCACGCCGACGTGGTAAAAACGCTGGCACAATGAAAACCAGCGCGTCCACTGGGGCTCATCGGACCCTCTGCATGGGCACGACCAGTCACGCTCAACGGCTTGCTCTGGTGACTTGGTATCCATGAATCATGCTGGATCATTGCCTTACTGTAACTGTGAGGCACAGGTGTCACGTCGGGGGATTTTCTCTGAATTTCACAGCTTTGTCATATACATGAGCATCTCGCTCATGTTATACAATTCCACCTCTAAGATCCCTTTGAGTGGAATCCAAGTCAAGCAAATAATGGTCCGATAAGGACTACTTTGGTGTGGGTTTGGTGGAAACGGGAACAATGCGAGGAATTTCCCCGTTTCCTTTCACGGTGCTTCAAGTGAATGCTCAGCGTGAACAAACCCAACTTACAGCACAATACAAACAATGCTGCACTCTAGAGGCTTGCCAGAAAGTTGAGAGCTGTTACAAAGGGGGAAAAAAAATCAATATTTATTCACAACCGAATGCCAAAATAACAAACCACAGGTAAAATCCACATCATCAATTTGATTATTGCCCAGTCTGAAACTATCTGAGGATTACAGAAAGAGGAAAAGAGTAAACACTGAACAGAGATAAATCCACTAGAAGTAGTTTGCCCTTTAAATGAAACAAGCAAACGAAAATGCCAGATCCCCGTCCTTATGCTGGACAGGCAGCTTCCTTCAAGCTTCTCGTGAAACATCTGTGAAAGTGGGCCAATGCATGGTTAGCACTTGGCTCATGTCTGTTTGGGTTTCTTTCCTTTGGGTCCTGCAGCTTTCTCCCACAGTCTAAAAACATGAATGCCTTGAGACTCTTTACAGCCCCTTGGTGTGAGTACGACAGTGAACGGTGTATGTGTCCTGTGATGGCGTGCATTGCCTGCTTTCACCCTATGCGACCTGGAGAGAGACACCGTTAATGCCACTAATGTCATTAGATAAGCATATTGTGCATGCATGTTTTGAGACTGGAGGGAGCGGGAAACCAGCACAGACACACATGCAAACTCAGAACAGAAAGACCGACGATGTGACCTGGGGGCTGCAGCAACATGAGGTTGTAATGGGGAACGGCATCATTTTCAGGCGCGGCAAGACGCACCAAGTATTAAAAAGGAGACATATTATGCAAACCTCTGATGCTTTAGTTCTGAGATTCCTTGACGTATAAAGCAATGTTGCTAATGTTTTGGTCGTAAAAAAACGAAAGATTATCACCTCTGAGGTAAGGTACAAGGTAAGATATGAGGAGTACAAGGTATAAGGAATATCGGGGTGATTAAAACGGCTTGTTCGGAGAGACACTTTTTGATGCATGGCAGTTTGCTAAAAGTTGACCAAGTTGTTGAAAAACTTCAGGGGTCAGGGGACACCCCAGAAACGCGAGTATGCACACAAAACCAATGAAGAAGACGGTCTGGCATAATATGTCCCCTTGAGACACACATTTGTCCCTGGAGACACGGAGGTAAGTAAGACCCGCTTCAGTTTTAGGAGACTCTTTTCATCTCGCCGGCTACCGAGCCGCACGGGGCGGCCTTCCAGAACACCGCTCGAGGGCACTCGTCCGGCGTCGTAACTCGGGCCCGGGGCGAAACGCCTTGTTCGGAGGCAAAACGGAAACAGTCCCTGCGACAGGCCGAGCCCCCCCTACGGCCGCCCTGGTCAGAGCGCCCCGTTGGTGCTGTGCGTGATCATGTGCCTCCGCAGGTTGCTGGGGTTGTTGAAGCTGGCCGCGCACTGGCTGCAGCTGTACGGCTTCTCGCCCGAGTGCGTCCTCAGGTGGATCTTCAGGCTGCCGTTCTGCGTGAAGCGCTTGCCGCACTGCGCGCAGGCGTACGGCTTCTCGCCGGTGTGGATGCGCATGTGGATGGTCAGCGTGGTCTTGTTGACGAAGGACTTGCCGCAGAAGGAGCAGGCCACCGGCGTCTCCCCGGTGTGCGTGGCCCGGTGCACGATCAGGTCCTCGCGCGCGGCGAAGCTCTCGCCGCAGAAGCTGCAGTCCAGCGGCTTGCCGGCGCCGGGGAGCGGGAAGGCGGCCGGCCCCGCGCCGAACTGGGCCTCGCCGGCGCCCGGCGCCGCCCCGGGGCCGGCCCGGGCACAGGGGGGGAAGGTCACCAGGCCGTCGTGGGCGGCGGCCGCCTCGTGCTCGGGCGACAGGGAGCTCAGGGCCTGCAGCTCGGAGGCGGAGAAGAGGATGTCGGCGTCCCCCTGCAGGGGCCCCTCGCCGCGCCCGTGGATGCTCACGATCCGCAGCTCGTCGGCGCCGCCCGTCAGGCAGGGGGGCTTTAGGGGGGCGTCCGCGGCATCCCGCGCGCCCGGGTTTCCATAGTCAGCCCGACCTGGGGAGACGACGGACAAGACGCTGCTCTGAGTCGGAGGCAACAACACACTGTCGGGTGAGGATTAGAATTCAGGCATGCGCTCGTTCAAAGCGCTGTTTGTCAAGCACAGCCATGAGTGAAGTGAAGTGAAGTGCACATGCCTCACTGTCAATCTGATTTCACCAAACAAAATTGGATCCCTAAGATCACACCACAACCAACTACTGAGTAGCACCTCTCTGGTCCAGATCGAGGGTAAAACACATTTCCAATAAACCAAAGGTAAATTCATTCAAACTCTGCTAATCCTCTTTAATATACGTGTAAGAATGAAATATGTGTGAAAAATACGTGCTACGGGACGTGAACAAGGCTGCAGCTCCTAAGCTGAATTTCTGCTCAAGCTGCTAGGCTAAGCAAAGCTAAACATGCTAGGCCACTTCCTTCACAGGACCGCCTCCTTGGCAAACAGTGTTGGGGGTTAAGGAATCATTCAGCATATGAACGGTGCCTGTGTAATGTCCATGTAATGGGCGAAAATTGGTGAACAATAGATGCTAAGGACCAGTGGTAATGTTTAGCAGCTTACTAATACGGCCGCGAAATCTCCCCATTGTGGGAGGAATAATGGCACACTCCATTCCCTTCCCGAGCCACGTTCTAAACGCCACAGGTCGTAATGTTGATCCTGGGCAAACAAGTTTCCAGCCAGTCCACAGACGACGTTTACCTGGCGCAGTGAGATCATGCAAAATCAAACACCCTGCAAACCTGGTCGGTGACATCAGCGGAGGCACGCGCTTCAGCGAGGCATGCAAATAGAAAGCCTGAATAATGGGCCAACAGCAGATATGTACAGAGCCAGTCCCATGACATGTGTGGGACAAAAAAAAAAAAAAAACACACTGCCTGACCTTGCAGAAGGTCACTGTGCATGAGAACAAGAATGCTAAATTGTGATCCTTCAATAACGCGAGGGTAGGAGGTCATTTCATGGTCATGACGTAGTATGACATGGGAACATTACAGTTTATAATTATTTAATTATAACTTACTTATAATGACGATGTACATTACATTTTCATCAATGATTTGATGATTCTGATGATTATTTTGATAATGTTTGGATTATTGGTTCCATATCTCTTTTTTTCCATTCATCCATGTCACGGCATACAATACAGATAGTCAATGATGATGCAATGCAGCCAGAGGATGTTGAAGCCAATGACAAAGTGAGCTGCACCCGCAATGGACGGCAGAGTCTCACCATGCTAATACGCTAATGCTAATGTCCGGCCCGCTTACGATAGCTAATGTGGGTTTGCAAATAAGGACACGGACCATAGCTCAAACACGCAAGGGCATATTTGAGAAGAAGGGCCAGAGGTGTCCGGTGGTGTGAGCCTGTTTGCCCCTGAACATGAAGCCATCGAGTGCCCAAAGAGCCCAAAGTGCTCAAAACATATTTCCTTTATTCTCTCCGGAGTGCTCTCCAAAGCACCCCAAACCAGTCAACCATCCCTTTTGAATCACTTGGCTCGTGAATCATCTCATCACCACGGATCATTAAGTCACCCTCATGACTTAATGATCTCGTTTCCACGCATTATTAGGGTGTGGCCAGTCCTTCGCATTATTAAAGCGTGGTTTAGTGACCCTATTTCCAACCGTTAGGAACTTGTGGGGACTGCAACGGAAATGTTGTTTTCGGACGGTGCGAGAAATAAATATGAACCGTCTTAGGTGTTGATAAAGCAGCATTTGAACGTCCAGTCCGGTCACCTTCCTCCAGCTGTGTGTTCCTCAGCCAGTATTGACAAGCATCTCCTCTCCTCGGGTTTCCCCTCTTCACGACCCAGGTCCTGCAGCTATCTGACCGAGAACTCACCCCCAGCTGGCTCGCACCCTCCGATGTCGTCCTCGTCTTTGATCAGGATGACATCCGGGCTCTCCACATCCGGGCACTGGGGGGGGATGACAACACACAAGGGATGAGCGAGGTGCGGCCCGGGGCGGCCGGGCCGGGGGCAGTGCGCGGCGCTGTGCTTGCCTGCGTCCTGGCGACGGAGGAGGAAGAGTTGCAGTCCGTGCGCAGGGAAATGGGAAGGGCTTCTCCCACAGGCTCCTGAGCTGCCGGCGGCTTAATGACAACTGCAGAGGAGACACAGGCGTCAAACCCGTGACTTCGACATGATTGTCATTATATTGTGGGACACTGGAAGACGCTGGACAAACAATGGGAGAGGAACTGTCCCAGTCCCAGTCACTCTTCCTCTATCCTAACATTACGATCGATCCATTCATTTACCATCATACCCACTTCGTATCCACTGAAGGGCCTATCTCCAGCTCCACCAACGCACTGACACAACACTGACCCTCACATTCACACCTATGGGAAATTTAAAGGCTCCAGTTGTCGTATTGGATGGTGGAGGAGACCAACGCACACACGGGGAGAACGTACAGGCTCCACACTGTGCGTGGCCATCGCATTGGAATGAACCTGCGGCGCTATTCAATGATGCCCAATCTCCGCCAAGTGTTACCCAAAATCATCATTTTACTTTCTTACTGTTACTTTTTATAGACAGTGTTATTTCCCATTAAACATGTACATTCCTGAACAATAAATGCTATTAATAACACCATGTATATAATGTCCACACGTCCACAAACAGATGTTATTCTTGGATATCATTCCTGTCTTATTTAAGGACACATGTATTGATCATTACCAGTTTCATTGCTGCTGACAACCGAGGCGAATTTCAGAGACTGAGATCCAAAAAAAGATCCTTTGTTAATCGATCGGTTCGATTGACTGGCATGGATTTGACTTGTTCACCTCCAGTGCAAGGTTGCGCGTCACGTGAGCGCCGTCACTTCGCTCCGACGCGAGCTGCGACTCGCGTGAAGCGACTCGGAGCGTCTCGTGGCGCAGGAGCGTCGCGTTACTACGGTAGTGGGTCGCTCCTCACCTTGTGACTTGTTGGCTCGGGGTTTGGGGAGGCTGCCTCGGCCGGGCGAGAACCGGCTGCTGGGTCGGCCGTGCCGGGTCTGGAGCCTGAGGGAGAACACCTCGCTCCTCATCACCTTCATCCTCGTCCGCAGAGACTCGTTCTCCTTCAGGCTCTGGCTCAGATGCAGCCGGAGGGACGCGCAGCTCTCCGAGAACAGCTGGCCGATCTCCGCCACCGCCGCCTTCACCAGCACGTCCATGATGGACAGCAGCTGGGACTCCAGGTTCAGGCCGCTCGGGGGCATGTTTGCAGACATGTTTCCACTCCAGCTGGCGCCGAGAAGTGCGCTGGGAAAACAAGGCGACGCGGGCGGACGGTTAGCTCCCACAGGCTACCACACAATGGCTGTTCCGCTAGCGTGACGCCTTGTACCGTAACTGCCGGAGAGGAGGGGCAACGATGTTTTCATGCGTTACCACCGACAGCCATGTCCTGCTCGGACGTCGACAAGCGTCGTTGAGGAGCACACGTACCTCACTTTGTCGAGACAAAAACAATCTTGTAAGTCGTTTTAACGAGGTACCAAGTCAAAGTAATGAGAGACTGATAGGAAATATTGACGCATCGAGTCAAACTAATGAGAAGTTTAAACAATGACTTATGAAGTCAAGATGATGAGATGCCAAGTTAAAATGATGACTTCTTAGGTTATGATCATGAGATAGGTCTAAACCACGACTCAACAAGTCAAAATAATATGCCACTCGCTGCTCCCTTAATTATTATAAAGTTTTGTGAACCTAAATCTGAATACCCAGTCAAAACATATCATATTTACAGTGGGATAGTTACCTTAAAATAATGGGATGCTATGATGTTAACTTATTAAACTTATTGGTAAAGACTAGGCCCACGCATTTGACACTGAATGCAATGGATATATCCCCAAACGGCCTGAGGTGCGACTGAACAATCCATGTTGCCTTATTTGCATGGAGTTTGACGTCAGTCGGTCTCGTAGTTTTGGAGATACAAGCGCGATTGTGGTTTTTGCCTCTTGTGTCTAACTGTGCAGTCCGAAATGCGTGAAAATCGAATCCGTTCTTCCCCTTGGAGTGATGGATCTGTCTGCCAAACATCAAAATTCCAACCTAAATGGCGTTCGAGCGATCGGGTTGACACGGAACGGGTGCGGTGGCGGCAGCGGTGGCAGTCGGCCAAAAGCACAACAAAACGTTCGCTTCCGGGGATATGATCATGAGATGCCAAGTTACAGGGGCATTGTGTAGCAATCGAATCTTGTGAAATCGTGTTTTGCACCCGGTGCGCCTCCCCGTTTCAAACACGTCTTTACGACAACAGCGGCCGCGGCGTGTCGTCTCCTTCAACAGCTGCCGGCGGATGTAGTTTCAAGATGGTGGATGGTCATGGTGCCGCCCTTCGAGCTCTTGAATGTGTAAAAATAAAATTCTTTGCTTCCGAGAATGTGCCACACTATTCGTGGATGTGATATACCAGTGATAATACATTTAAAAATGCTGTTTTGGTCCATCCTGATTGGATGCAAAACCTGACGTCTTGCAGAGATCTCGTTACATTTCGTTCAGGGAGACTGAAAAGCGTATGAAATCTTGTCGGACAACGATCTTGGACCCCTAAAGCTCTTGTTATGCAACTTTGCAAGGGTTCACCATGAATGTATTAATATTGTAATACTGTAAATATGTTCTGTTATACGACACAGCACAATACACCCCCTTTAAGTCAAAGAAGCTTAGACAAGAGCTTTAAACAAAAAGTGACCACATCAAAATATTGACTTACCACATTGAAATTCTAATGGGATAGCTATTTCAAAATAATGAGATGCTAAGTCAAACTAATGAGATACTGAGGAAAAATGACTCTCTATTTCAAACTATTAATAGTCTTGTATGTTGCATAAAAGCTTGTTTTACGTTTTAAGGCTAAACTAAACTTCGGCTTATGTGAGCCTCATGAGATGTGGCGTGGTATGGACCCCAGACCTTCCATTATACCGTGAACAACTTGGGACAACAGCTTTATTATCAATTACACAGAACTGGCATTCATCCACTTCATTCGTTTTCAGGTTAATAAATACTAAATGTTTGCACACAAACCATCTCACTAGATAAATAGAAAGCAACCTTTTCATGTAAATTTCACCATTTCACTGCAACACTGGTTCCATTGGAGAAGCCTTCGTCTAATTGTCATAGTTTATTACATTATGTTGGCTGAGAGTCACATAAGCACATACATCTGTTACCGTTTTCCAATTACCCATCAAATGTCAATCATCAGTTTGATTCTTCTTTCATGCTTTTTGTGCTCCAAACTCAGTCTCACAAATACAGGTAATCTTTTTAGTCTTTTCAGTCTTTGTTTGCTGTCAGCATATTTCTGGTACTACGCTTCAACTAATGCTCCTTCATCTTTCTCCCCCTCACAGCTGTTCAGTTCACTTTCTACCGTCTCTGTGACATCTTCTCCCTGTTTCTCCATCTCCATCGCTCCGTCCTCAGCAGCCCCTGCATCCTCTCCTTCCGCGTCTCCTTTCCCGTCTCTCTCCATTCCCTCATCCCCGGCCTTGCCTTTCTCCTCCTTCTCTTTGTCCCTCCGCTCCTTCTCGATCTTGGAGAGGCTGTGGCAGAGAGACTGGACGTATGTGAACACACACATGGGGTCAGGGTGGTCGCCCATCATGAGCATGTCGGACACTTCCAGCAGAGGGCAGCAGTCTGCCAGGGACCTGACAGGGAGATGAGTGACAGGTTCATGTTAAATGTAGTACTGCTCAGTGCTCAGCGAGGTTTAGATCTCCATCCTTTGCCTTATTGTTACAGATCACACAAAAGCTTAACTGTATCGAAAAAAACAAATTCTGGAACTTCTAAAATATTCGATTGCATTGTGTCAATGTTTTCTGTCCTCACGCTGTCAAATTAGATTTCGTCTTGTGTTACATAAGGATTTGAGCTGAACTGTGGGGGGAAATGAACGGCAAGTGACGTAACGCTCAGTACTCTGCGGTCTGGAAGGCCAAAGTGAAGTTTTTCTCCCTCTCCTTCGGATTCAGGGAGCTGTAGTCGAAAGCGTCAGGGAAGAAACGATGGATCAGAGCACAGAACGCCAGCCCGTCACACCAGGACGATGAGAAGTTTTCAATGTTGACGCCCTGGAAGATCAAACACCAGCCGAATGACAGACAGGGCAAGGCGCTCACTCACGAAGCTGTGTGCATAATATTGTTTGAGATGCTAAATCTGCCGCCTGTGTGCTGGACTGACCTCGTAGTTGCGAGTCCTGCTGCAGCACCACTGCAGCATCTTCTGCTTGATTGAAGCCCCCGTGGCTGAAGCCGCGGACGACCTCTGAATCTTGAAGTTGCGAGGCATCGGCGTCCTAAAAGTGTCACAGTATTTCACCGTTTTTATCACCCGATCATATTTTTGCGGCCGCCATCCAGGGCTTTGGGGGGTGTGGGCCATCACCCCGTGACTTACTCTGGTGCACCTTGCTGGAACTTGGCGATGATGTCGTTCCGAGCTGCTGCCCTGATGGAACGTGCGGAGGGCCTCGGCCTGGAGCGAGCAGAGGGCAAAGGGCCGCTCTTTCTTTTGGGCTTCCCTTGCTTTTCCATCTCTTTCATCTTTCCGTTGTTTTTGGCCTCCATGTCCACTTTCTCCACTTGTTTATCCATTTCTGCTTTTTTTGCCGCCTGTTCTTTCACACCTTTTTCTGCTTCTTTGCTCTGTTCTTCTGGTTTACTCTTTTCTTCCTCTTCGTTTTTGTCTATCTCCTCTCCTTCTGTCCCAATCCTCATGTCCTCACCCTGCTGTTCTGACTGGTCTTCCTTCCTTATTTCCTGTGTGTCTTTTTCTCCACTTGATACTTCAGGATCCTTCACATCGGCATCTGCCGAGGCTTTATCTTCCCCTTGTCCTGCCTCTCCTTCACCTTCACCTTGCGGTGATTCTGCGATCTGTGGTTTGTCTGTGTCTCCGCTGCTCGAGTCTTCTCCACCCTGTCCTGGGACTGATTCTTCTTTCACCTCCTGACCTCCTGCTGTCTCCCCCTCTGGAGGCTCTCTTCCTTGGCTCCCTTGGTCTTTACTCTCCTCTGGTTTTGGCTCATCTGTCTGGAGAATGTGTTTGGTTAAGCATCCAATCCATCTGCAACTATCTGCTCTTCCACTAACAAATCTACAAAACTGCTTTTAACCTGTGCATGTTTTAATGAACACAATAATATATCATGAAAGTTGGTGTGTGTGTGTGTGTGTGTGTGTGTGTGTGTGTGTGTGTGTGTGTGTGTGTGTGTGTGTGTGTGTAAACCTCTCCCCTCATTTCATTCATTCATTCCTTCATTCATTCATTTGTCCTCTTGAATCATGCAATCAGTGAAGAGGAAGAATATTCCATCTCCTTTGAACTTTTGACATCTCTGTTGAATTCATTAGAGCAATTCAATTATCCAGCAGGCACTGATACAACATTATCAAGAACACGACTTCTGTTATAGCATTATGTAAGAGAGAGAGACTAAAATTAGTGCCCGCACTTTGCTCTGGGGATATTGTGGTGCTTGAACTGAACACTGCAATGTAATGTGAGACCAGAAACTCTGCTCTGGGATTCGTTAACCACCTCACTTATTTGAATGCAGAAAGAGAAACCAAGGGGTCAATTTAAAGGTTTATGTCTCTTTTGTCTCGATTTGAAATCATACCTGCTTCATATGAGTGAAGGACTAATCAAAAAACAAAAGTCTGTATTTTTTTCTTTCTTAAATATTGAATGATTTTCTGTGTCTCATTGGGACAAAATGTGAAGCGCCATACCTATTTTAAAGAAGAATCACGTCTAAAAAGAACCTAATGAAATGTCAGTATCCTGACCTACACTAAGTCAGGTCATGCGGTCATGACTCATCACAGAGAATAGGAAACTCCACGTGTGTGTGTGTGTGTGTGCGTGTGCTTTGCTTAGAACTTGCATGTTACATTCTTCTGCCTGGAGTAAGAACAGGTGGAGCACAGCCTTGCCTGTCCGGCTGTCCAAATACAACACCTGCCATGGCCTCCACTACTCTTACTACAGACTTATTCCTGGTACAGACCGTAATCCTTCTATTTGAATGAATGTGTGGGAAAACTCTCTAGTTTATGTATACATGTGTATTCAAAAATATGTGCGAGCGAAGAAAACCCAAACCTGGTTGTTGATGTTACTGCTGCCAGTTTGATTGTTGGTTTCTGTGGACCCCGGTGTCTCCTCGCTGGGCTCCTGGCTCCCGGCTTCTACATCCATGATGTCCACCAGTGCCTGTTTATCCTCTGGATCAAAGGTCAAGTCAGACACTTCTAAGTGTAATTCCCCAGAATTTTCCAAAGAAAGTTCCCATTCAGTTGAAAGCGATTCCTCCTCAATGGCACTCTTCTTAATCTCTCTCGTTCTCTCTCTCCCCCTCTCTCTCTCTCTGTCTCTCTCTCCCTCACACTACTCTACTTGGCTTGGCTGTCAGCTCCGCACTGTGTTTGTGATGTGTGCGTCTGTGTGTGTTGCTTTGTGGATGTTCGCCCTCAGCCCCGTTCACCCGAGACCCCCACCCTCTGCTTTGTGAGGATTCCTGTGCTTCTTTATCGGACCATTTGGACAACACAGGTCCTGAAATAGTCACAGTGGTGTAGGCACACACCAGAGGGCCAGACAACTGTGTCTGCTGTGGAAACCGTAATATACAAACACACACACACACACACACACGCACATACACACTACGTAACACACCTGTTTGCACACAAGTTGAACCTTTTAACATGGCAATGCCTATGTTAAACACCAGTCAAATCTGAAGCCTGGTTGTTTAAATTGAGGTGATGACACACATATTAGCTTAGCGTAACTCTCAAAGTGTGCCTGACGATTTCTCTGCTCAGTCAAATGAACAAATTGCTCAGGCTGATGGAATATCATATTTAGCTGTGCAAAAACACTCAGCAAGATGACATGAGAGCATATTTCCAATTCAAAAAGAAACTTTACCGTGACATTTCCGATAAATATGAATGAGACTAGCCTTGTCTTCAGCCAAGTGACTGAGCGAATAGGTACCACAAACCGAGGAGAAAGAAATCCCACCCCTTCTGTCAAGCGCTCCACAGACAAGTTTTAATTTTGACACACACTCAAGTTCGGTCTCCAGTCTGATATCCATCACGCTGTACATCTTAAACCCTCTATCTGCTTGCTCAAAGCATTTCATACGTTATGTGTCTCAATAGTTAAATCCACAGTAACTTAACAGATGTTCGTTGCCACCATGTCAGAATCGGGAATTTCTATAAACATTTCGGTTCAATTTGCAATTACTAGATGACTCACGATGATTATTTATTTGGAGAGTGAAGAAGTTGCGGGAAACTGTCCAATAAAGAAGTTGATGAAAGAGATTTTAATGGAGGGCAAATATAGAATAAATCTGCTTAAATAGGATGAGTACAACTCTTCAATTCAGCCTGGACGAATGCATCATTCAACACAAAACAGCTGAATTCAAAAATAAATCTTATTCCTACTCTGTCATTATCTTCTGCGGCCTTCCATGTCTCTCCTCCTCCTCCCCCCTCCCTGTCTTGGGGGCTATAAATATGTCAGCGCCTTCTTGTGTGTCTGTTCCACTCTCAAGCTTCTCATGGAACAAGCACTAAAAGTAATACTGCGTGTGGCATGTTTGGGAAAACAAGACATTTGATGGTATTCAGTAGGAAAAACCAAAAAGAGGTCAAGATATTTAAATGCAGGCAGCCCGTTATGCAAACTGCAATGAATCTGTTTTTTGTGCCTTCACTTGTTTATGCAGCAAAGTACAGAGTCAAAAACATCACGATTCATTCAAGATACATTAAGGTCAGTTGAAGACTCCAAATCGCCCCTTGGTGTGGACGTGAGAGGGAATGATGTGTGTGCCCTGCAATGGACTGACATCTGGTCCAGGGTGTATTCCCTGCTTTCACCCTATGTGAGCTGAAGATAGGAACCAGTGTGATGCTAATGGAAGAGGGAGTGCAACAGTGATTTTGTAGATAGTGCTACATTTGGCACAACACCTGTACACATACATCATTCACTGCACCACTTTGATTAGGAAAAGCAAAAGCAAAGCATAAAGGATCTCACCCAAGAGAGATGGAGCAGCTGCACAATGCAATGTGCAACCCTCTGGCCTGTGGCCTATATCATGAAGCAGGTTCAACATAACCAGGATTTCTTATCCTGGTTAAGTTATCCAGTCTCACAACTGGGAAGCATAAATCTGATTACGATTACATTCGTGTATTCTACAGTGTTCATTTTCTGCACGTTTTGCAGGTCTGGATGTCTTATCTAGAACCGAACCTGCTCCGAGTTAAGCCTGAAGGTGAGCTTGCTAAACACTAATCTTGCTTTGTGATACAGGCTTCTGGAGTCAGAAACCTAAAGAGATTTTGTTCACAACATGTAAATAAAGTGAGTGAACCTGGTTCAAAAGTAATGTCACTCAGAGCACGATGGGACAGTTCGACACAGAAACCACTCAAATTCAGAATTTCCCTTTCCCCTTATGACAGTTTGTCACCTTCGACAAGCGGTTTACACAAAAAGTAGAGCAGCCACTGCTTGACAAACTTTATTACATCATTGTTTTCAGTAAGGCTTGGCCATGGGGTTGGGATTATAGAATGAACCTGAAAGAGATCAGAAGACAGCATATTAGCACAAGTAACAGCAGGATCCAGCCATCGGGCATTCAGTTTGTGCAAACATACCTATCCCTGATTCATGGCTGGGAGCACACATGTAAGGCCAACTTGACTGTGTGTTTCTATACACAGTCGCAGGAATTGTCAGCCAAGTCATAGGTTGGAGAGCCACAGCCTGAGGAGCTCTAAAGTTAGGGCAGGTCTGTGTCTGCTGCACCGGACCAGGGTTTGGGGGAGTGTAGTGTCTCATGTAGTGCACTTCCTGCCAGCCATCTCTGCCCTGCTCGTAGCGTCTGCTGTAGTGGGTAAAGGTGCCGGGAGGATACTGGCCCATCAAGAACATGTAGCCATAAGGATAGAGGACCCAGCCTTCTTGTGGGGGTTGAGATTGATTGGTGAATATAGCAGACTCTGCAGTCATCTGAAAAGTTGGTAGTGGTGGAAGTGGTGGTGGTGGTGGTGGTGGTGGTAGTAGTAGTGGTGGTGGTGCTGGTGGTAGTAGTAGTGGTGGTGGTAGAAGTGGTCGTGGTGGTGGTAGTGGTGTTGGTGGTGGTGGAGGCAGCTGGTCACCTTGCTCCTTAGTCTCAAATTGCAAGAGGCCGTTTTGCATGTTATGCTCATAATGAAGCTGCCCCCCTGCCTGGTGCATTAGTCCAGGAGGAGGTAGAGGAGGGCCCACGTTGTCAGGTCTACTGGAACCAGCACCAGAGTAGCTGGGTGGTCCAACAGCCCAGTTTATGCCTGAAGACAAGTAGAGGAATCTCATTCACTCATTCACCAGGAATGGCTTCTGTTAAAGGGTCAGGGTTAGCCAGGTAGAACTTTAGATGCATACCCATTTGAACAGAGCTCCCTGGCTGCGAGTTGATGTGATTCTGCCTTGCTGAACTGCCCTGATAGCTTCCAAGAGGAAAGCCAGAGCCAATGGGCGCTGGTGGCGGCTGCTGAACAGCAGGCTGAGAGTTGCTGGGCTGCAGCTGAGGCACAGGCTGACACGTGTTGACGTCTTGTGGAGCTCTTCCGGGCACAACTGCAGGTGAAAACCAGCCGTAAGGTGCAGCTTGGTTGAGGTCATAATTTGGAGCAGCGTTTGGGTCGATGCCTGGGTGCACAAGGTTGCAAGTTAGTCAGAAGTGACGTCAACAACAGGTGAAATTCATGTGAACAATGCTCTACCGTTCTTGAGGGGGATGCAGTTCATTTCCACAACCAGCAAAGAAAAGAGAAATCCTAAAACAACGAAAAGAAGAACAAAGGTGAGCAGGTTTAACACATTAGTCACACACATAAGCAAGGTTTAAAAAATCCAACACTAGCACACATGAAGAGGGGCTTTACATGCTGCCAGAGACTGTGTCTGACCAATCAGAGCTTAATGAATGAAATTCAAACAGCTGCTGAGACCAAGTGACTCAAAGCCGGGCCATTACTCTAATGACAGACAGGTGTGAAAAGCCTCCTGTGGCTGCCAGTGTGTGACAGATCTGGATTTTTCATTTAGAATATTATATATTTCATATGTTTATTGATATACTTACGTACTCTACTCTGACGACAACACATCTTCTCTGAATAACTATAAGTCTAATGATTCAGACATTCATTGATCACTTCCTCACCGTAATAAAATTCTTTGTATTTAAATCCATAAGTGTGACGCCTTTTCTCATTTGTTCTGTTTGGGATGCTATGAAGCTATGAAGAAACATATGTACTAAGATGTGAACCGCAGCTCATGCACTCACGCTACAACCCCTAAAAACAGTTTTGCATGATAAGATCTTTAACAAAACTGACAAAATATCTCAATTTAAGTCCATCATCACAGGAATAAAGCAACAAAAGAAGAGTCAGCTTTGGACTTCGGCTCTGACTTCTGAGGTCAGAGAGTGGAAGAGACTTGAGATACAGTACACCTGTACTAGGAGCCCAGGACAGCTTGAGTCTCTGTCATACGGCCTCCTTACCAGCAGGGGGCGCACAGAACCACCAAATGGAGGAGTGGTTGAAGACGCTCTCAGGGAGTAATTTTTCAACGCACCCTGAACTAACTGTTAAAGACAGTCTGCTTAAGGGCACTTTGTGCCATTTGTGGCAGTTTGTGCCTTCAGTTTTTCTCACTCCTCTGAACATCGATTGATATCTCAGAGACAGTAAGCCATCATGATGTTAATACCAAGAACAATCCATCATATTAACAGAGTTTATGAACTAAACTATAAACGCTTAAGCAAAACCCCAGTGTGCAGAGAAAGTGTACCTTCTATTTTTTTTCTTAGTCTCATTACCACCACATTTCGTCACTGGAAAAACGTTTCGCTCACAGTAGTTTGTAATTCTGCTAGTTTGCCACATGATGGAGCCAACAAACCAAATCCACAAATGTATTGCTTTTTTGACGCAATTGTGGTCCCGTAGCAACTATCAAACTCAGACAACAGTGAGTTGCCACAATAATAAATACTAGTTAGGCCTTGTACTGATTCCAGTTCATTATCTTAATGGACTGAACGTTCATCCACTTATTTTCTGCTTTGTATCTTTAACAATGTTGCAGGAGTCTGCCGGAGCATACCTCTTCGTAGATGAGACAAAGGCAGAGATCACACACTGGACCAGCCCATGCAGGACACACCCATACCCACACACACACACACACACACACACACACACACACACACACACACACACACACACACACACACACACACACACACACACACCATTCACCATTAACCTTAGCGTGCATGATTTTGGACTGTGGCAGCAAAACATGCAAAGTCGATACAAATGATCCAGGAATGTGACATGAATCGCCGGCCTTCTTGCTGTGAGCAACAGCACTGCACCACAGTGAGGCCCATCACTTCTCCAACCAGGTATTTGAACTGAGATGAAAAGTCGGCAAACAGGAGACTGATGGGAAGGCCATGAAACAATTCATTTTGGGAAATTCTTTTCCAAGGAGGAATTGTCCTACAGTTTTTCTGAAAGTTATTCCTCAATTCTGAGAAATGTGTCGAAAAGCAGAGGAGGATTTATAGAGTCCTGGCTAGCAGCAAAGGCCAACGTTCTGCAAGCGCAGCTTCCTCCCCTCCAGCTCCTTACAACTCTAAGGCCAAACAATATGTGGATGGTATGGACAATGGGATCGCTATGGGAGGGAATACCTTCACGTAAACGTATACATCCTGCTATCAAAAGACTTCAGATAGCCCTTTGCTGAAAATAGATCAGAACCCCCTCTCCATCACTCTTGCTCAGAGCAGACTGTGGGACTGTGAATTACCAATTGTACACAGACAGCCCCATGTGGCAGTGATATCTGCAGCAGTTAAGCCTACAAAAAGATGTAATAGAACCTATTCAAAGTCCTCAAAGCACTCTGACCATAATACAAAATGCATTAAGGAGCTTGGCCAGCCATTTCAAGCACTACACTTGAAATGGTCAGTGTCCAGATGCGGAGAAATATTCACTTTTGCTGCAGAAGTCAAATTACAAATATCAGAATTGTGAAAACTGTAAAATCTCTGTCAGCTTAATACTGAAATGGACGCAAACTTACAGTCAAACCGTAATACAACTGTGTGTGAAAGTGAATGGTGTGTGTGTGTGTGCATTGCAATAGGCTGGAGAAGGTGTATTCTCTGCTTTCACCCTAAGACCTTGCCTCATTGTTTAGGTGTATCGTGGTTTTAAAAAAGGGATGGATGAACAAAACATCCTTCTCCTTACTAGTGTGACCCTCCTCATTCATTCGAAGTTCTCTATGGACCAAAAAATGTTATCAAAGCGACCCACCATGCAGTGAACAGTAAAAAGTTCTATTGTATATACATACATAGTACATGGTACTAGGCAGCAACCGCATAGTGTAATGGAAAACTTTCACAGTTTCATCATCGGATGATCCTCTAAGTCATGTGTGGTCACTTTGTTTTGGCTTTCCTCCTTCCACCTCAACAGCTCTGAAAGAAGGAAGCAGGGAGTCAAATGGAGAAAGAGGGTCCCGTGGTTTCTCTATTTTGGCATCGTTTTCTAAAGAAGCAGGAGTACGCATGAGGACATCACTGTTGGCTGGCCCAAAAGTTGCTGACGCTGGCACATCTCCCTGATGGCTAAAATCGACTGCACTTTGTCTGATTGCTTCTTTGCCGTCAAGCACGAGCGTGCGCACACACGTGCCTCACCAATACAGTTATTCCCTGACATGTTCCCCCGACAAAACACTAACCCGTGCAGGCATGCTATGATCTTAAAGGTGAGGTAAAAGTCATGTAAAAGTCGCTGAGTTGTGATTTATGTGGTCATACAAATAACTGAATCTTAATGACAAGGTGGATCCGAACCATGAGGGCCTCTCTTGAAGACCTTTCCTTTTTCAACCCCTTGCTTTGATAGAATACTTCACTGACCAATACACCACAACAAGTCAGGCTGAAGGACACCATGCTGATACTATGACCAGCAGCACAGATGCACCCCAGGGCACCGTGCTGGCCCCTTTCCTCCATCATGCCATATGTGTGTCAGGGAGGATCAGGAGGAGTAAGGGACTTTATCATCTGGTTCCCAGTCAAGACCAAAGAACTGGTCATAGACTTTGGGGACCCCAGATGAGGTGGTGGATGTCAAGACTGTGAGCACCTTCGGGTCCCTTTGGTTGGTACCAGACGATAAGCTGGACTGGTCCAACAATACAGACCAACTCTACAGGCAGGGCCAGAGCAGGCTCCACCCCACCAGTCAGTTTTCACCTGGATCCTCTTCCATGCCATGGTGTGCTGGAGGACGGGGTTGGGTGAGAGAGCTGTAAACAAACTGCTGGCAATCTTGCATAATAGTAGCTATCCACTGCATTGTGTCATTAATAACCAGAGAAGCTTGTTCACCGACAGGCTGCTGCTGCTCCCAAGGTGTCACACCAACAGGCTCAAGAATTCCTTTGTTCCCTGAGCCATCAATATGAGCAACTCTATGGCGGGGGGGAAGCAGAATGCAGCTCCTGGGCTGGAGGAATGTACACGTACGCATCCACATCAATAAACATGCTGACCTCTGCTAGTCCTGTTTTTTCCATCCTCCCTACCAAAGGTGTTGTACTCCCCCTGCCCTAACACAAACATTGAACTGCAGTGACCTCTTAGCTGTGGTGACTCCCAACCTCTGTATGCTCCAAGTTCCCCTTTTCAGGCTTCCACAGTGTATCCTTCTGCTACATCTGCACGCACATACACACATTGCAGATGTGTATGAATGCTGGATTTCAGGAAGTGCGCACCAGTTTGTTCTGCATATCACGCAGTGCGTGTACGCATATCTGGGGGGGGTTGTCTTGTGATCAGGCGTTGATTGCGGTAAAACATACGTCTACCGCGGTCTTGTGAGGGGTTATTTATATATATGCCCTCTCCCCTGACCTCCAGCACACAGAGTATCTGGGTTTATTAATAACAATTGTGTAATAGAGACATCGAAACAATCCACTAAATACAAATCCTTGTATTACTTCACCATTGACCCACCTGATAACCTAGAAACTGGGCTTTGCTTTAAGCTGTAGCTTAATGACAGACAGAAATGCTGCAATTGATCTCGTCCGTATTGATGATGTGCTCTAAGGTCACTGGTGTGTTCTTGTCAATAGTGCTTGAATGGCTTCATGTACTCTATATGTGTTGTTGACCTAAAACCTTTTGCCATACATTCACATCTTTCGTAGTCAGTATTTATCATCTTAAGTAAAAAGTGACCAGCCAATTTAACTTTTTAAACCCAAAAACAGAAGCATCATATAATCTTTCATGGTATTATGATGATCAAAATATTGCTTTTACAAATCATCCTCAGATTAAGGAAAAAATGATCAAGTCTCTCTTATACAAGAAACTATCGAAGAGATACAGCACACTCTCCTATGGATAGCTCACATAGAGCTGTGCTGCTTTCATTTTCCATGATACCAAGGCTGAGAGATTACACCCAGTTTCAGATTAGCAGGCCGGAATGCCATGTCTTCTGAGAAACCAACTAGAGCATATAATATCAGTCTTACTACACAGGGTTTTTCCTGACTCATTCATTCCGTACTTCCAGTGTACTTTGAATTCTTTAAGAGCGGTATCAGTTTAAGTCATTTGCAATGTAGTGTTTGCTTAACTTAAGTAAAGGATATGTTCCCCCAGGGTAGCAGAATCCAGTTTGACTAAGATTGACTGACTGGTTGATCTGCATAGATGCCCTTGAGGAAAGAGCTGCATGACACCTGCATATGGAGCCAAGAAGAGAGTGCCAAGGCTTAAAAAATGGCATATGCTCGTCAGGCTCACAGAACAAAGGACCCAATAGCGAGGATAGCTGAGCAGGATCCTTGACACCTGCAATGCAGGTTGTAAACCAATAAATAAGCCCAACCTCAAGTCAAACTATATCTGTGTGTTCCAACATTTATTTTGATTTATTTCAAGTTAAAAAAGGACTCCTTCAAAGCATGTTTTTAGGGGCACTTTATAATTCACATTTCATTCATGTGACAGATGGAGAAAGAAAACCATGATTTCGTCCATGAGAAATTGAAGTAATTGAAAAGTGAGCTATATGTTCAGAGTGCAGTGTCTCCCATTTTTAAACTGTGTTTCACTTGGTGAACACTTTGACCAACTTGTCAGTGCACAGACCATTGCAGAGTGAGAGTGAGAGTGAGAAAGACCAGGGCTGCTCTGTTCATCTGCATGTGCCTTGCTGGTCCCGTCACGTGAGCTTCTGGCTTCAAGACCCAACTTCCACATCTGCACTGCGTCTGCGGGGATTCAGGCTGGCTGGGAATGTGGGGGTGCTCCGACGCTGGGAAGAGGGATATTCTGTGCTGCTGTTCGGAGAGTAACAAAGAAAGAGATAAACACTGGGGAGGGAGGGCGGTGAGGCAGTGCTCCAGTGAGAAAGAGGAAGGAAGAACGGCCCTATATAATGGGAGTGAGGCAAGAGGGGAGAGGTGTGGCTCAAGAGCACATTCGGGGGAGATCCTCAGACGTTCAGTGTGAGTACCGCAGTGCTGTGACTGGCAGAGTGTTGGCTTAGCAAACTGTGCATCTGTGTCTGGAATTTAACCCTTTTGCTGCTTCACAGGAAGTGTTTGTTTATTCAGCGAATCCGTCTACACCACGTTGTTGTTAGAAAGATAAGTTGAAGTTGAAGTGTCTAGGAAGTTCATGTTGAGCTCAGGGACTCAGCCAGGATGCATAGTTTCCAGATGACTATTACTTAGGCATGTGCGTACCGCTTTAAAGGTGCCTTCTTTTGAAAGGCTTTGGAGAACATTTAAAGCTTTAAATGGAAACATGTACACTGGTGCTGTGATGCTTGAAGAATGGGCTCTTGTGAAAACTAAACTTAGTTCGAATTGAACTATTCTTCCTTTGTTTGCGGGCATGTGCAGTCACAGCATCCCAAATCTGTGTGCACCCGCATGAAAACAGATAGAGATGAGAGATGAGCGTTGTTTCTGCATGTTTCCAGAGCCATGACGGGGTCTGCGTGGACCAAGGTGCAACACTGGCTCACCTTCGCCACAGGTCTGGTGGAGTGCCTGTGTTTTGCGGGAGCCGTGTTTGGATGGGCCTCCCTGGTGTTTGTGCTGAAGGCAGAAGGCTTCTTCAGCTCTCTGTGTGTCAACACCACAGAGGCCAACGGGACACAGATCCTAGGTCAGTGTGACCTCCTCCATCCCTCCTCTTCTCCCTGATCCTCGTTCTCATCGACCCGGTACGCTGCAAAACCTTGGTCTCTTCTTTTTGTTGTTGCTGTGTCTGCAGATTGCAGTGGACAGGATGAGCAGTTCTCGCTTGTTTTCACCATTGCCTCCTTCATGAACAATTTCCTCACGCTGCCCAACGGCTTTTTGTTCGACCGGTTTGGCACCACAGTGGCTCGTCTCATTGGAATGTGAGTTGATCTGCAACACATTTTTATCATGAAAAGGAAGCGTCATAACATAAGCAGGCTGGCTTCTGCAGCGTTTCTGCTTGAGAGGTCCGCGAACTGATCTGAAAGGTTTACCATGTGGCTCCTTGACTAAGTCAGAAGATGTTCACGGTCCACAGGACAGTTAGTTATGAGGACTGAACTCAACAAACGTTGACTATTTAAGAAAAACAAGTGGTTGATCATTTGTGTGCGTTTACAAACAATTAAAAGGTGCAGCCAATACCATTTCCTGGTTTGAAATGACACATCCAGGTTCCAGTTTTTGATTGCTTTGTTAAAACTCACTCACTCAACTGCACTCAGTTACAGCAAACACTTCTATTTTCTTTCACTTTCCCTCAGCCCCAGCTCCTCAGAGCAGAAAAATTAAGTTCAATAGTCTAAATTCACCCATCCATGTTCATGTCAAACAGTGCCACAGTGGTTAGCTGGAGTCTATCTCCAGTATATATAGGGCAAAGGCCATAACAGGTCACCAGTCCATAACAGGACACAAACACACACACACACTATTCACTCTCACATGTACACCCACTGTATAGGTGCTATTTAGATTCTGTTTTAGAGTCAACCTAAACAAATGTTTTTAGACTGTGGGAGTGAACTGGAGTACCCAGAAAAAGTCCATGCAGACATGGGGAGGACGTACAAAATCCACACAGAAAAGCTGTCTCAAATATTTAACAGTAAATATTTGTTTAATCTGTATCAATTTTCAATGCAGCCAAATAAACGGAATAGTCAGTCCTGGGCTGCAGAGATCTTCACGTTGCCACTAAACCAAACACTTTCCCAGAGAAGAAAGATGGCCTATGCAGGCAAACAATTTTCAGCAATTCCAGCTGGCCTCTGGCATTTCCCTTTGTAGGATTCCCACATCTAATTGCTTATAAAAACAGCGACATCCTCACATGGTGGCAAAGACAATTGGCCTATTTCCACAATGTGGTACCGGCTTGACTCTACTTGACTTGACTCATTGTTTACTCACCATATAAAGAGCCAGGATGGCCAAACAGTCACATTTCACCCAGAGAAATGCCTGCAGGTTGCAACACAGAAATGTCATCAGAAAGTACGTAGATGCAGTCTGGAAATGAATACAGGGGCAAAGGTAGGAAAACCTGGAGCACATGCACATGCACTTTAAACCGACCCAAACCCCGGTTAAATGTCACTGACTCACTGATTGGATTCCTTTGTTTTTCGCTACAGGCAGATTCTAAGATCTTATGGTCAGTGGCCATGCACGTAACCTGTGGGTTTTAAGAGTTTGTGACCAAAACAGCATGATGAGAGGCTTCTCTCTCTGTGTGTGTGCATCCCCTTCTCCTGCAAGCATCACAAGTTTCATCCCCACACTTTGAATGAAGGGATTTGCATCAGCATCGTGTTTGGTGTAATGTGACTCCACGCTACATGTCTGGGCTGCAGTTTCTGTGCTGTGGTGCTTGTTTATCAATGGGGGCAAGAAGACATGCGACAATGTTCAGTTTTCAAATTCACAAGTGGGAATTTTTCCTCCAAGTGTCGAAATGACTGAACAATTTTGGTGTTTGCTCTAGGCGGACACTGTTTCCACATCTGTACAGTTGTTTTTTTTCAACATGTTAGCATTCGAAAAAGGATAAAACTATTTGGCAACTCGTGCTGTGCTGGTTTCCAAGTGGATGAAAGAGGAGAGTGAAAAGGAGGAGACAGTACTCTTCACACATACCAAAGAGAGAAACTTAGCAATGTGGATGCCACAGAGTATGTTCAGTGAGATCATGGAGCTAAAGGGCAATAAAATACAACCTGTCATGAAACGTGAAAGAGGAAATAAATAAACAGGGGGGGAGAAGTGTTCCAAAGATACATGCTTTGGTGATAATGTTGAGATTCTGTCCCATTGGGGAACTGGTGTCTATTCTGTAACATAACACCGCACACAGTTCACTGCTGTTTATTGCTCAGACATTTCTAAATCCACAATAACAAGGTGGTACTAAACCTATCCATATGTTTCCACTCAGAAAGGGTGAAAGGCTAAGGAATGCAAATAGTTGGATGAGAGGCGGTAGGTGGAGATTTCGACGGTTCTTTGCTCGGGACGGGCCCAGGAGAGGAAATTAAAGTCGGTCAAAAGTTCTCCAAACACCAGCCAGAGAATGTGTAGACACTGAGATTTGTCTGTGGGTCAAAATTTTATTTTAATGACTGAAATGCAATCTCACAAAAAAGCATTTCTTCAATCCATAAAATGACACAGGATTTCTCTCTTTTCCAGATTTCTTTACACCATGGGTACCTTGATGTTGGCCTTTGCGAGTCCAGGTGAAAAATTTTTTTTTTGCTTTATTTTGCTCTGTCAGACTCTTTGCTGACTGAAGGGAATTCTGTCAAGGCTGCAGACGCTCATTCCATTTTCTCTGATCTCTCAGCTCTGTCCAACCTGCTCTTCCCGGCTCTCTCATTCCTGGCAGTGGGCGGCATCCTGTTTCTAATCACCAACATGCAGGTGCTCACGCTGCTCCACAACATGCGGAAATCAACATTTTTCTAGATAATAATAATTTGTCATAGAATGTTAGCACAAGTTTAGAAAGTCTGATTACTCTCTCGTTGTGCTTCCAAAAAACTGAAACAAGAAAATTCCACGCTTCCTGGAATCCATGCATCAGGTGTTGGGTGCCCTTCCTCTATGTACTGGGGATTTGGTAACATTGGTCAGGGGTGATCAGGACAAATGGTCCTATCGGCATGCAAATGGTTGAGGTCTAACAGGAAGTGCCCATCTTCGTCCAGCTTCAGGCGTCTTTCATGCATAATTTGGTCATAATTTGGAGTTATACCACCGGAATTTGTGGGGGCGCTGTAGCTCATGTGCGTTTGAAAAGGAGCAAAAAAGGTGAAAAAAGATGATAAGAACCAAGGCCCAACCCTCCGTGACGTCACCCATTGGTTTGAGAAAGACGCGATTGATGCCAGGAGTCTGAGTTGCGGGGGGCTGCCATTCCTCATGATGGAGCCAGCAGAAACCAAAGGGCGGGGGTTCAAGTGACGGGTATAACTTTTCACCTCCGTCCTCCACAACACACCCACTGATCCATATGATGTGTACTGGATATCTGAGAATAACACGGCCATAGGAACGAGGTGAACACAGTCTGTTCGTCCATTTAATGTGACTGGCTCTCTCTCCTCTGTGAGGCTCCCCTGTCAGCCAAATGGACCCACCCATATTCATTCGTTTCTTTAAGCTCTGATATCTTAATAATCATGGAATTATTTGTAAAGTGACCACCATAGTACACTGTAGCATGGGAAACCTTAGCTGTTGAAGCCGGTGTGAGTTATGAAAAAAATTACTGAATGAGTATTTCATGATTGAAAATGGCATTTTTTTACTGGGTGTGTATAGGAGAAAGTGTTTTTTGGAGCAAGGCCGAAAGGATCTCCGTGGTATTGCAAGAAAAGTCACTTCCGCGTCGGCTTCATTCTTTGTACCGGAAGACTACGTCCATCTTTCATATGCAGTCTATGCTAAAAACAGAAAGTGAAACAGAAAGTAGACCGGAAAAACAGAGACTCGAGTGCACAGACCAATGACGTCTTCATCAACGGCATGTTCGAGAGTTTATGTACACGAGTAAAGATAAACATTCACTTACACACATTACATTTTAAAGCACATTGCGCGTGGAAATGATTTAATCACATTTCAACCTCCAGGTAGGAAACCTGTTTGGCTCTCGACGCTCCACTATCATCACCCTCTACAATGGTGCCTTCGACTCCTCCTCTGCACTCTTCTTCTTCCTCAAGGTGAGAAACCATCCACTGCTGCTCTCATCAATGAGTAAAACATCTTTCTAACGTTGCACAATGGCACCCCCCCCTCCCACCCCACCCCACCCCACCCCCATGCTGTCTTGTTTCCCCCTGCAGATGCTACATGAGTCCGGCATCTCTCTCCTTGCCTCCTTCCTCTTCGTGTCCTCCTTCAGCGTCATTCACCTGCTCAGGACTTTATTCCTGTTGCCTCGAAAGCTGATCCCCTACCCCGTTCCTGATGGCTACACATACGGGTACGTGAAGATCAGCATCAGCACACATCACATCACAACTCGTCACGTATGCCTCAGGGGTACAATGGATGTGTTGTCTTTTGGTTTTATCTTTTTAAAAACAAGGGGAAAAAAATCTGAGTTTCGTTCAATAGATGGTTTTTATGGTACAAACACATAGAAGAGACATAAGAGGGACACACGTGTTAATGTGTTGTGCCAGTTAATGGGGATTAAAACCAAAACCCGTTGGTCTCCAAACATCTGTTTGATGATGAATATATATTGCCCTTCTAAGTATCCTTGATATTTTTGCAACGGATTGGGAATTGAAACTTTAGTATGTACCTATGAAATATATGACCTCTGACCTCTCTCAGGTTAACGTGTGGAAAATCAAAGACTCTGAGCCTGCAACAGGCGAATGGTGTTCAACACAGGGCGGAAGAGGAGATGCCATGTAACCCGGACACCTCTGTCCAGCCAGGTGTGTTTGTATGTCAGGCATTAAATGATACCACTGAGTACTATTCTTTCCCTCCACGGTCTCATGTCTGTTCTTCGCCTCTCAGAGAAGAGTTTCCGTGAATGCCTCCTGTCCCGTTTCTTCTTCTTCCACCTGCTCTGGCTGTCGGTCATGCAGCTCAGGCACTACCTCTTCATCGGTACCCTGAACCCCATGCTACACCGCCTGACGGAGGGCGAGCCCTCGCTGGGTAAATGCTCACAGGACACATCGGACCTGTTTGTAAAACACTCCCTCATTGCCCCTTGCTTGCATGCAACAGAGACATGATCGGAAGGTGGAACGGCACCGGGCTCGCGGGTGTGTAACCGCCGTCTCCCTGCCTGTGTCTCTCCGCAGTGAGCCAGTACATTAACGCCTTTGCTATAACCCAGCTGTGTGGTGTGCTGTGTGCTCCCTGGAACGGCCTCATCATGGACAGACACAAGCACAAACCCCGCGTCGCAGGTGACATCGACCCGTTCTAAAAGTGTGTGTGTGTGTGTGTGTGTGTGTGTGTGTGTGTGTGTGGGGGGGGGGGGGGGGGGGGGTTAGAAACAAAGGCAACAACCGGAACTGAACCGCACAAAAAGAAAACACTCACTCCTGGACTCTGTTGAATCACGACGGTCACAAAGACATACAGCTGGTCCCATACCACCGTCACTTCATCCGTGTGTGTGTGTGTGTGTGTGTGTGTGCGCGCGCGTGCAGGCGAGAGCGAGCACGTGGCAGACCTCAGGGCGGCCGTGCTCTCCCTCTTCCTGACGGGGCTGCAGTGCGTGCTGTTCTCCGTCTGCGCCACCATCCCCTTCCTGCCGCTGCAGTACCTCACCTTCATTCTGCAGGTGATCAACCGCTCCTTCCTCTACGGCGGCAACGCAGCCTTCATCAGTGTGGCGTGAGTATACCGCACACACACACACACACACACCCTGAGACACACACCCTGAGACACACATCAGCCCAGTTTGTGATCCGTCTCTCCATTTTGTACTTTATATTTGTATGAGAAAGGTCTGGACACAAGATAGACATGCACCATTCGCACTCACACTCACACTTCCAGTGTATCTGAATGTGCATTTTTGTTTTGAGTACCCCACGAAAGGGAAACTCCACACAGACACAAGGAACCGCCACATAGAATGGCCTTTGGCCAAGCCACTCATTCGCTGCATCAAGTTGAGTTAGTCAGAATTTAGAGTGTTAAAAATGAAGTAAAAAATTACAGTGGTTCAACGGAATGAAGCAAGGAGGATTTTATGATCCAGCACTGATGTGTGGCTATGTGAATTCAATTCATTTTCAGTGCTGTGACAATGTAATGAAAACACATGAAAGAGGTGCTCTCTCATGTTGTTCCTCTAGGAATGTTTTATAGAGTTACGAACACTGCCATCTTTTTCTTACCTCCTTGTATCCTCTCGGTGTGTGTGTGTGTGTGTGTGTGTGTGTGTAGATTCCCACCGTGCCACTTCGGGAAACTGTACGGGATGGCCATGGCTCTGTCTGCAGTCTTCTCCCTGCTGCAGTACCCCTGCTTCGCGCTGGTCAAAGGCCCCCTGGATGGAGACCCATTATACGTGAGAACACGACACAGCATGAATCCCCCCCACCCCTCCCCTCCCCTCCCAACTCACCGCCTCCGCTCTTTTGTGTCTGCAGGTGAACATTGGTCTGACACTGCTCAGCCTGCTGGCCTTCATCCACCCCCTCTCTGTGTACCTGCACTGTCGGAAGCACCGGTACCAGCGAGCCTCCAGCGCTTCGAATGAAGCCGTCGCCACCTAGGCAGCGCTCTCACGCACACGCGGGTCCCACTTGGGAAGCGCCCCCGAAGGCTGACAGAGGCACGTCCGATTGCACAGGACCGCGGACCCCTGGCGCAGTCGAACGTTTTTAAGGATGTGAAACGGTCCGTCTTTTGGAACACTCGTCAGCGTTTGGCTATCTCTGTACTGTTTTTGAAATGAACCGCTAGCTTTGCCACTCAGCTTGTTTCATGCAAATCCTGTATATTTTTTTTACAATTTGCCGGAGTCTGTGTAAAGCCCACCAGCCGACCATGCACTTTATAGACAGTACGTCTATGTCAGTGTGAGCCTGTCTCCCTGCCAGTATCGGAACAACTGTTTCAAACACAGTGACTAAATGAGGGACAGCTGGGAGGCAGGATCCCAAATGTCAGTATTATTTTCTTGTTTCACTTTGGACCAATCAGTGTTGCGTGCCGCGTTCATTCAGACTGAAGCCTGCCTTTCGTGGAGCCCCTTTAGAGACTAACATGACACTACTGCTGTCTGTACTGGCTGCTGGACCACATCCCCTCTTTCACATTCATTGACCTGAGCTCTGCCACCTGCTGGTTGGTTGAGCTGTCAGCTACTAACATCTCTGCCGTCACCTGCTTTCATGTACATGCGCGCATTCAAGATGCTGTGTTGTTCAGAAGAATTTTGTAACACGAGTAATTTTTTTTTAAACATGTGCCACATATAAGTTTACATTCATGAAGTCAGATTTATAAAACTCGGATTTAAGATTTGTAAAAGAGATGTGTGTGCCTCTTTATATTTGTTGTTTTCAGGTCGACATTTTTTTGTAGGGAAACTAGTGTTGCACTGTTTCAACCTTCTAAAAATGTGCATCTGACACACAAAAATCACAAAGTCATAATAGGGATAAACCCTAAGGCTAAGCTATATAAAGGCTGGACTGGATAAAATCTGTTGTTCAGAGTCCTCTGGACTGAGTGTGTTTGACTGAGTGGATTCTAATTAGTTTTGCTTTCAAAAGAGAAGCTCAGCAGTTATCTTTTGTGAGCTCTGCTTTAGATCGAGTCCAAATTGTCTCTGACATCCTCATATTTTGTGTCAGGAAAGAAGTCAATTTAGTGTGCAAACACTGGAGTGTTCTGCAGAAACAAGAGGCTCAGGAGCACATGCTGATTTCCTGACATTTTTGCAACAAACTGATTGGAGCGGCAACAAAAATGAAGCGTGATACAATAATGTCACTGGAAAACAGCTTACTGAGGTGACAGTTCAAGTGAGAAGTGGACCCGATGCACGTAACTGCAACTTTAGCTTCATGAAAGCGGTTCCGTGAATGAACGATCCTGCAGAAGCTTCGGGGGACAGTCTGGTGCCTCCATTCATGCTCACATCTTTGGGAGGGAGCAGATGCCGCGTTGCTATAGATAGAGAGTGTTTCACACGGGGTAGAAACGTCTGGGCGGTCGGGGGGGAGGGGCGGGGGGGGGGGGGGTGATCTGGCAGGGTTTAAACCTGAAATAACAGGGACACTCCCCCACAACAGCCTCGCAAGTGCTCTGCACACCTGTTGTGTGACAACACTCCGAGTCCAGAACAACGTGATAAGACACCATAGTTAGCCACTGAGTGTGTGTGTGTGTGTGTGTGTGTGTGTGTGTGTGTGTGTGTGTGTGTGTGTGTGTGTGTGTGTGTGTGTGTGTGTGCAGGGAACGTGCACAGTGACAGGTTCTTCCCCTGCGTCATCGATGATCCCAGCCTGTGATTTGACTGAGATTTGCATGAACAACAGTGTGACAGAAATAAGGGCGGAGGCATGAGAAGCAGAGGATAAAAATATGACTTGTCTGCAAATGAGGTGATTTGTTGTGTGTTATTTTGGGTTGTGTTTGGGTTATTTTGGGTCTTCTTCTTTTTTTTTTTTCTTTTTTTTCAACCGGACTAAATGCGTCAAAACGACGAGACTCGAATTGAGCCTTTGGGACATATAGATGTGACAGGATTACTCAAAGTGTTAATGCACAAAGTCTGGTCTGTTCGCTCCTATACTGGGGCGACAGGAGAAAAGCAGTGAGACGTTCAGTTTTTTCATTTAGTTCATTTAGTCATTTAGTTTTTGGGGGGTTTTTTGTTTGTTTTTCACCTTGTGTGTGGCTCGCAGTGCAGGTCTGGTCACAGGCAACTAAAGATGTCGGCTGTTAGAGCGGCTTCTTAATGCTCATACGAATATGAATGATGTCGACTTGTTTAAATCAAGGCCCGTGCCGCCAGTTTGTATCATAAGACGTATTTCAATGTTTCACATTTCCCATCTCATTCCGTGACCGCTCGCCCGAACGCACGCAGCCTGCACTGACTAACATCAGTTTTGTTTTTTTAATTGGACCTCTCACTGGCAGCCCTGTCTCACGAAAAAATAGCCCACATACGGGAAATAATGAAGTCTGACAGCCGCACGACAGATGATTTTCAGAATTTAACGACCACGAACCAGGCGTCCGGGCTGAATTGTTTGCAAATAAGAACCTGACGGGCCGAGGCTTCTCTTCTGACACAGAAACTAAATATCAAATGATTCATTATCTTGTCAACAAAGTCTTGTCAGAGACCTCACTGTCCGGTACGCCACCCACATTTTGTCTGATTCATGCGCTTCTACACATTCCACTCTCACGCCGCATTTGATGGCTCGAGAAAAAGTTTGGTATTTACTGGTTATCCGTCATGAATAAACATGCTTTAGCCCGCGGTCAGATCTCAGACTAAACAAACGTGTCCTCTGTCTCATCTGCATGGTTCTGTCATGCTGCTGGGGATCTACTCAGGAGGTATCCAAAACTTGAGGAAACTTCTCGAAAGTCTATTTGAGGCCAAGACTCTTATATCACAAACCAATCAACACTCATATTTTCTCAGCTCTCTCGCCTGACCCTGATGTAGTGGGCAGAGGCACACACACCCTCCACACTCTTGAGGCCCTCGGCAGCTTCTTGAGAGTGTGTTTGCATGTGTGACTGGGGGCTATGAACTGAGCCGGTGACACGTTCTCTCTCTCTCTCTCTCTCTCTCTCTCTCTCTCTCTATCTAGGACCAGGACAGGGCCTTCGAACATGTTGTGTTTACACCGGTTCAAATGCCAGTGAGCCTGTGACTCACATGGACACAGCAGGGCAGTGAGAGAATGTAAAGGAGGCCGATCTGGGAGGGGAGATGTGTATGTTGGTACATTCATCTCAACCTGCTCTCCACACAGACACGCACACCTACAGTCCCCTCCATAGGAGGCCTCTAAAGCCCTGACCGGTGAGCTGTCAGCCTCCCCAAATTACTCCACGCTCTGTGCTCGGCGGTGTGCTCACAGCTTGGGGTCGCAGATGACCTTCAGTACAGCGTGTGTATGTGTGTGTGTGTGTGTGTGTGTGTGTGTGTGTGGTTGCACGGGAACAGATGATGCGCATCATGGCAGACCCAGCCCTGACCCGTGTCATGACGGGGAGGACTCAGTAGTGAGTAAACGCAGCCCACCCGAAAAACCCTGCCGCGGAGCAGTATCACACGCAGACGTCCTGTACCACGTCTTGCCCACACGCTCCACCTCACCACCTCCTGCCTGCGCGCCACACTGGCAGCCAGTACCAACAGCCTACCACCCCACCCTCCCCCACCCTGCCCACACCCCCCCACCACCCTGCCCCACCCTTTCGCCCGCCATGCAGGATTTAGAGTGAGAAGAGCCTCGAATCCGTTTTTGAACTTTGACAGTTCCCCATCATTTGGGTTTTGAAGAAGAAGAAGAAGAAGAAGAAGAATGCCCTGCTTTTTATTATATGTGTATGTGTTCTTCACATCTGCTTTAGAATAAAGATCGGACACCATGTTGTTACTGGATGTCCATCTCAGCCGAATGAAGTTTGTGTCATATACTTTTTTAAATTGTTCCTCTTATGTCATTCTTCTCTGCGGTTCTCGTGCGTTTTGGCAGTTAAGGTTGTCCATTTCTTCAGGTCTTTTAAAAGCATCAAAGGACCCAGAGAGAAGCCACAGAAACACAGGGAAAGCACACAGAAGTCCTCTATCGGACCCAGGAGTCAAACCAAGGTCCTTCTTGTTGCGAGGTGAGAGTACTGACAACGAACACACCGTGTTCCCCAAATTCCCACCAAAAGATGGTAACCCAGTAACACCTCAGCTTTAAATAATCCATGCTGTGAAAGTCTTAATGTTAAATGTGTGTATGTCTGCGTATGTGTGTGTGCATGTGGTCAGTGCCATCTCTCCTCCTGTGTGTGTGTGTGTGCATATGAAAGTATTAGTGATATCAGTGTTAAGATAAAAATGTGCCATCTTAAAACTCTCAGCGTTCGGCCTGTGTGTGTGTGTGTGTGTGTGTGCGTGTGTGTGTGGGTGTGTGTGTGTGTGTGTGTGTGTGTGTGTATCACCATCTCTCCTCCTAGGTCCATATGCTGCATTGGATCGCTGCGCTCCACCACTGGGTTTCCCTTCACGTTCGTCTGTTGTTCTGAGGGTGGCTCTCGGCATCGGTCCAAGCCTGCCCACGCTAAATGTGCCAGATGAATTTTAGGCTTTTAATGCCAAATGAGTTTTTTTTTCCCCACCTCCTGTCCTCCTCCGGGCCCCTCGTGAGTGTGCACTCACCAACAGTGTGAACCAGCAGCCATGCAGCGGATAGCTGTACCTTCGGGGTGGTTGCCAAAACGCACAGCCTCCATCCCACCTCCACTGCCCTCCATTAGCACCATCTACCCTCCTGTCTTCACGTGGCGGGACGCAGAGCGGTCTCATCGAGCCAGTGCATGTGAATTCTGGATGAATCACCTCTCGAGGAAAATGTACTCTTCTCTTTTTACATCCTCAGAATGGAAAATGTCTTGGAATGTCTGAAAGAATGTTTAAAAGAGGAGCTAAAATCAAAGACACTTTTCAGTCTTTACAATCTATAGACAACTCAAGATGTCCGGCAGGTCGAAAGCACCACTACCATGACTTCATTCATATGCAATTCATTGAAATGGTAGTCAAAAGATGAAAGATCTGAAGGAGACAGAATATGATGTAAAATATGTGTGACTCAAACCAATCTCCAAAGTAATGTGTATACCATGGATTTAGATCTATCATCATATCTATCATTTTAGATTTCAAATTCAGATTTTTCAAAATCAGATTTAAATTCTACATATAACATTTAGATTTGCTTACATATTCATACACACACACACACACACACACACACACACACACACACACACACACACACACACACACACAGACATATAGGGAGAGAGAGAGAGGGATTTAACATGACTATGTCTCAAATGCAAAGACTTCTAGCATTCTTGGTCACCTTTAAGGTGCTTCCAACTACCTCATCGCAATAATCCACTGATGTGCTCCTTTTTAGGTAAACTCCCTGCCGCTGCCTTTCATGTCGCTTCCTCCGGTGCACCCTCCTTCCTCCTCCCCCTCCTCCTCTTCTTCCTGACGTAGAGAGGATCCTCCGCTGCCCACGCTGTTGTGTGGTACAGCAGCCTGGTATAAAAGCATCCTCGGATCTCCTTCCTGTCCACTGCCTGAAGCCGCAGCAGCGCCTCTGTCACAGAGTCGAGCCCGAGCAGAGATAGCAGCCACTAACTCGCTTTGGGCTTCGCTTCCAGATGGAGACTCGTTGGTCCGTCAGGGGCTCCAGCGCCCGCAACTTCAAGAGTGAGTAGACCGACTACTTTTGCATCTTCTGCATGCGAAATCTGCAGAACTTATAAAGTTATTTGTGTGCCAATTGTACAAAATAGTGTGTGTTTGTGGAGAACTAAACACGAATAGGATTTTAAGCGTGCGTCTTTTTACGCAGTGCCATTTTACGCACATTTTACGCACAAGTCATTTTATGTTTTACACGTCGTTTTGCATTCTTTGCCCACTGCCTCAAGAATGAATAGCTCTCTTTTTTGCATCCCAATGTGCAGCTGGAGAATTAAACAAGTAGTAATAGGAATGATAATAAGTTGAAATCATGTTTTTAAATTAATTTGGGGCACTAGCGTTTGCGCAAAACTAGTGACTGTCAAGGCGTTAATTGCATTTTCTGCACTGCCACTGATCACTTTGCATTTTGCACATCATTTTGCATATTAGAGCAAATTTAGGATTGCTCCATTTAGTCACACTGTTCGTCAGCAGTGGGTTTAGACAGTCCCCCCACTCTCTCTGCAGTCAGGACTGGAGTCTAGATTTATCTTTCACCATCATAATATAAATGGTAAGAAGAAGAATTTTCATTCTTCTGTGAAATCTCTCACAAAAATCCAGTGTCTCCATGCATTCCTTATGCATATGGAGAGCCGCAGGTTTCTGCACGCATACGTCAGAACTCAGTTCCTCATCTCATGGTGACTTTGGGGTAAATAAGACTGAGCAGGAGTTAGACAGGTGTCTTCTTCCCATCCAAAGCTCCATTTCTCCCTCAGCTTCCAGCGCAGTTAATAGTCCTTGTTAAGAGGGCAGAAGGTGAGCCGCTGGAAAATCTTGCGCACTGCAGAAGAATGGGAAGTTCATTATTATTTCACGCCTGTACTTTTCCCGTGGTGGACACTTTTGTGTGTCGTTATTCGAGCTGTGCCAAGAGGCTGTTGCAGTATTGATAAGAAGCGACACTGATCCGGGTCTGGTTGCTGGCTCTACGCGTGCCCCCGTAGCAAACTCTCAGCGGAAGCATCTTCTTGGATGGACTGAGAACTGGGAAACCGGGTTAATTTAATGCAGGAGGCACGTGTTATTCACGTTTTCCGTCTCTTAAAGGTCTTCGATGGACTTTTTTGGACGATTTTGTTCCAAACTGCTGAAAGCAACAGTTATGTAACCCTGTCACAACAACCATGACGCCCTATGTAATGGGATCTGCTGGATATGAACGGGTGAATGATTTCTGTAATGTAAGATGGTGAATTATGGATGAACCTCAAAGTTCTGGCAGCCATCAACAAGTTACGGATGAGAGCGCAGCTGTGCTAAAAAGAATCACAGGAGCTTTGACGGACAGAAAGACAAGAGACAGCTGTCACGCACACCTTCCCATTGCTTCTTGTCAGACCTAACCCCTGGTCTCTCTCTCTGTCTCTCTCTGTGCCTCCCTTTGTGTGTTTTCCACAGGCGGATTGTGCCTATGGCTCGTTCTGTGGCTGGTAGTGGTGAAGCCGGGCGGGGTAGAAGCATGCCCCAGACTGTGTGTGTGTTACCCCACGCCCATGACTGTCAGCTGCCAGTCCCAGAACCTGACCATAGTGCCGGCTGGAGTGCCGTACGACTCACAGCGCGTTTTCCTGCAGAACAACCGCATCACAGAGCTTCGGGCAGACTCTTTCGGCTTCGAGACGCAGGCATGTAGAAGTGGCAGTCAGATGCATCTGTTGAATTCCACCGGTGTTACTTGCAGACATTCTTACGAGGCCTCTCGTTTCGCAGGTGCTCTGGTTGTACGGCAACAACATCACATGGATCGAGGCGGGAGCCTTCAGTAACTTACGGGTGCTGGAGGAGCTCGACCTGGGCGACAACCCGCTGCAGCGTTTGGAAGGCGGAGCCTTCAGGGGTTTGGAGAAGCTGCAGAGCTTGCACATGCATCGGTGCAAGCTGGCTGCTCTACCACATGACCTCTTCCACAAACTGTACAGCCTGCAGTTCCTCTACCTACAGGTAAATGCAGCATGCACACACACACACACAAAAACACACACGCACACACTAACCCCAACAAAATTCACAGGACCAAAGAAATCCAGGTGAGTAGATCTCAGATTTCACTTCAGTTCATTTCAGTTTTTATGCACATATATTTGAAGAGTGGATGACTCACTTGTGCATGTCAATCCCCATTTGTCAGCAGTTCCATAGTATATATGTTTATGAGTACTGACAGACAAGGGCAAGTGAATCCTTGTAGATAGAGAATATAGATACGTCAGCATGAGGTTGTGCACCCACACATCCCTGTGCATTGTGCATACTGACTTTAACAAGGTTCGCTAGGGTTGCAGTCACAGACCTGTAAACTGAGTATACATACATCGAAAAGAAGCCTGTGTGATCTGAAAACTAAAACACGATGAAATATTATTACCATACTATTAAACATAAGCGACCAATGATTCTTAGCCTGAGCGAAGAATTCAAGGCAGAAGGAGCAAAGTCAGTGGCCGTTCATGCATGTAAATGAGCACTCCACCAAAGCTAGCCTGTGCCCACGCGTTTCTCTCAGTAGCGGATCGAGCCGCGAGTCAGATGCAATGAAATGATTACAAACTGGCAGAAGCCAACCTCGGTGGAAGAAAAGAAGAGCAACACACACCTGTGCCTTGAAGTAAACCTTTGGGGAAGAGCGCAGGAAAAATAGATGAAACCCACTGAGACTGCAGTGTTACAGCATCCTGCACTGAAACAACGAGCTGCATTCAGCGATGGCACAAGTCTGATTTCCGAATTCACCTGCGTATTTTGCCAGACTTGTCAGATTTTGACAGCCGTCGGATAGTCTTTGAATGGAGCAGTTTAATCGGATGATAAGTCCCTGCCAAGAAGCCTCCGTAGCAAGCTGTTCACTTGAGCAGAAATGAACAGAAAAACCCCTCCTACATTCACCAGTGTCATTTTAGCTTTCTCTCTTTCACATCGTTACCGCTGGCTGAATATGACACTTTGAATAAATGATGTGTAAGGAATGATTAATATTAACATTATTATTAAATTAGCGCTTCAAGTAGTGCTAAATTTTCTTTTACTCTAACGTTGATCCAGGAGAACCAGCTGCACTTTCTACAGGACGACCTCTTCTCAGACCTGGTCAACCTCACCCATCTCTTCCTTCATGGAAACCGCATCCGTGCCCTCTCCGAGAATGTGTTCCGAGGCCTGGTCAACCTGGACCGCCTCCTCATCCACGACAACCGCATCCGGCAGATCAACCGCAGGGCCTTCCGCGACCTGGGCCGCATGACCATCCTCTACCTGTTCAACAACTCCCTGGCCGAGCTGCCGGGGCAGGTCATGAAGGACGCCCAGGGCATCCAGTTCCTCCGGCTCAACGGGAACCCCTGGTCCTGCGGCTGCGAGGCTCGCCCCCTGTGGGAGTGGTTCCGCGAGGCCCGTATCTCCTCCTCCGACCTCATGTGTACCTCACCCTCCCAACGCCGTGGCCAGGACCTCAGGTTTCTGCGGGAGCTGGACTTCGCCCTCTGCCCACTGCCTGACCCCGGCTCCCTGGCAGGGACCACCACCACCACCTTCAGCACCAAGACCCGCTGGTGGTTCTCCAAGCACAAGCCCGCCTCCTCATCCAAAGCCGCATACCAGAAGAGCTCAGAGACAGTGAAGGCCTTCCCCTTCTCTGCTGGCAAGCCCCAGTATGTACCCAAACCACCCTCCGAAACCCTCTCCACCAAGTATGAACTGTCGGAGCACGAAGTGGCGCTCCCTAAGCTGGACCAGGAAGAGTACTGGGCCAACTACGGTAACGAAGACTCCTCCATCCGCTGCTTTGAGCTGGAGTGCCCTCCAGGCTACGATAACTCAGCCTTCCCCTCATCTTCTTCCTCGCCCATCATCCCATGTCTCCCTCACATCCTCTCCCTCTCCATGCTCTCATTCACCCTTCATTTCCTTGATGGCTGAACCTTTTTCTCCTCCCCGCCCTTTTTCCTCCTCCAGTCTCTCCCTCTGCCTTTTCCAAACCTAACAACGACCTGCATCTCCATTCCTTTCAGTCGCCTCCCTCACCTGAAGGAGGCTCTACACTGACACAGGAGACAGCTGAGGCAGCAGGAAACCGTTTACAAGAGCAGATATCCGTTGAGTTTGAGCGCGACAGGGTTTCAGAGTTGTAGTAGCTGCTGCTGCAAAGTACAGGCTCTAAAAAAGCACAGGTCCACATCACGGATTCTGATAGTGATAGTACAATGGTAGAGACCTACAGCAACATCATGAAATGCTGACGTCTGCAGATGTTTTTGATAGCACAGCTGTAAACAACGCAGGCGTTGTGGCTCGTTGACAGCTTGTTTTTCTATATCAGCCAGCGCTCGCCACTGCAAATGTATCATGGTTATTTATCATCATTTATTTATTCATTTCATCTCCGGTGATTAATGGCACTTCCACAGGTAGAGGAAAGGTGTTGATTAACAGCTACAAATTCATGGCTTGGCAGGAAAGGAGAGCAGGATAAGTTTAAGATTTTCATCTAGAAGCAGGAAAAGAGAGAAAGGATCGTTAGACCACACACCGAGAATGACTCTCCTCCTTTCTTTAGATTACAAGTCCTACATGAGCCAGGAGATGCCAGCAAACCATCACCCACACTTGTACAGACCACATGCAATCACTGTACATACAATCATCACAGAACTGCTCTGTAAATTAGGCTGGCTGGATTTTTACTTTACCTTTTAGTACTATTTAGGCCATGCTGATAGATGAGATGTGTAGATTGTAGATGGAAGGCAAAGTGAAGACACATGGAAACTCTTTCTGACCCTTCATGTTTTCCAGTCTTGTGTCTTTCACTCCCACACAACCTAAATATGTAGAATTTCAGTTCTCTTTCTCAAAAAGCAAAACAGATGCTCAATCCAAGGGGAATGTTTTCCCGATATATTTGAATTAGAACATTTAGCGTGATAACCAAAGTCCAGAGAAGACCAATCGACTGTTGTCTTCTTGACTAAGTCTGTCTCTCTGTCCATCTCTGTCTGTCCGTCTGTTTGCCTGTCTGTCTGTCCATCTGTATGTCTGTCTGTCTGTCTGATACATTGCGATGAAGTAAAATCAACACCAGGGTTGAATCCTACACCTCTCCTTTTGTAGTTTAAAGCCTTAAGTCTCCGTCTTGGCTCCTGTTTCATAACACCTGACCTTCAGTTTATCTCCATCCATGTAATGGTGTGTGTGTGTGTTCCTGTATGAGGTTGCTTGTTTTTCTAATAAACTGATTTGAAGATCAAAAAGTCCTATATGCACATTTCAGGAGTCCTTAGAGTATCATATTGTTTTTCTTCTGTTTGCACAACCTATTAACTCCATTGTACATTTCTGGAAATTATGTTGAATATATACTCTGTAATCTGCTCAACACAATACAGATTGAACCTGTTTGTGATCTGTGTGTGATTCATGATAACCACATGGCCTTTGTCAACCCCATATGTTAGTGAGGTCACACTGTACCAATCGACCCGAACAATGACTGTGAGTTTCTGCCTAGAACATGAGAGATACTGTGATGCTGTTAGATGCTGTATTTTCTGATGAAAAGTGTTTTGCCTTATTAAAAAATAAAGAAATGAAAAGATGTGGTTTTCCTGTTGTCCTGGGCTCCTAAACATAAAGCAAAGAAAGACTAAATACGGGCAAGAGAACATGAACTGTCACACAAGAAAGTACCTGAAAAAGTACATAAGCACATGGCCAAATGTGTCACATTATCAGAGACCCTCACATGAAAGTAGTAGTAGAGCAGTAATAGTTAAGTGTTGGGACATGCAAGTCTTGAATGAAATCAACATAATAAGCAAAGCTTCTTCACCTGTAATATTCCACACAAAAGCAGAGAAAATAAAAGAATTTGACCTATGAATAAAGCATCCTCGGACAATCAGCCAGGAAAAGTTTTGCAGAGCGTTGTGTCAGAGTGTTATGTCACACCATCTGGGCAAAGGAGGAGGTGGTATTGGTTGTGTATGCGTACGCAAGCGTGTGAAGAGTACAAAATCCATGTGCAATGTGTTGACTGAAGGTCTTTGGCCTCAGCTGTGTTCACTCCTCTGCCCAGGCCGCTGCCTCACCAGGCGCAGAAGGCAGCTATATCAGGCTATGTACAGAGGGAGGGGTGCAGAGCTGTCGGGGTGCGGTGTGTAATGCGTGTGCGTGGGTTCAGGGGGTCTTGGAGAGGGAGGGGGGATTATGCTTATTATGGTATGACTCAGGGAGAGGGCAGAATCGGGAAAAATGCCAGGATGAAGACGTGAAAACGTGTCCCGGCCCTCCCCCTCAACAGATTCCCTCATACCATAATGACGATGATGATTATACGTATATATTTGTGTGTGTTTTCTTGTGCAACACACATATAAATTATAAAATTAAGAGATGTTTGGATGAACAGCCTGTTTTGTCTCAATCTCTCAAATGATTCGGTGCTTTTACACCTTTCCTCCCTCTTACTGTCCCATCTCCATTTTTTCTCCTAATCTTTTCCCAGCAATGAAAGCTCTCTCACTCTTTTTTCACAGTTTACACAGTTTTCAGTTTACAATGGAAAAATCATCATCGTCAACCCTGACACATCTTTGTAATGGACGGTTCTTTGTTTCAGAACTCAAAAGAGGTTGCCTTTCACACACTTTTACCAAAAAGAAGCTGTGTCTGCTGTCTGGGAAGCTCCTACTGTATGCAATGACAGCTCATTGCTATCATCCAGTATTCAAAGTTATGGTTTATCAATGATGTTAAATAGCCAATCAGTTCAAGTGAATTAAAAACAAAGAGTGCAATCAAAGAGACTTTCGCAATGAGGAACAGGCACCATAATGATACTGTCAACATGGCACATAGCACAGACATGGCAATACAGCAATGACGCTCCTAATTTGTTTAGAAGATGTAATGTTGGTTTCCTCAGCGTCTCAGTATTCCAGTACCGAACAGGGCAAACTGAAATTTGCAAATTGCAAATTAAGGATGCTGGACGGGAGGGTTCACCACAGTTTCGTCTGGTGGCAGATCACAAATGTAAACCACATTGTGATGCCATAAGTGATCTCACTTATTCAACATAGTCACGGGGAAACCACAAGAGCATGAAATGATTGCAACGTGTTTTTCCAGTAAAAAACCAAATACTTTCATCGGTTGTTTCTCATATGCCCCTAGGATCATTCATTTTCTTGTTTTCAGACCACAATACCTGCCGGTAACAGGTGTGACAAGAGCATTGAGCAATCTCGGTTGCTTGAAAGAAAATCTGGACAAACCAGACGAAAGATTTGCGACACTGTGTGATAACCTTGAGCGACCGTGAGCGTGTTGGTTATCTTCAATCTTCGACCGGTGATACTGCATCAAGAATTAACCTGACATTTTGGGAGAAACGCTTTGAGTATAGGAACCACTCATCCGGCTTCTCAGACTGTAGCTTAGGGCCAAAGAGTGGAAACAGCTTGTTAATGAGCAGGTCACTGCATTTTTTAAGCTTAATCAGTGCAAAAACGGAGGCGTGATATAGCAGAGGTGCTGTTCGGCCAATTTGCTTGATGACTAGCTACTTCCGGCCGGTCCCACGACACATCTCAGATATTGCACGTTGCGGTGAAAATCCACTGCGAAGCACATTTGGAGACAGCTTTGAACTCGCATTTATGAACAACAACAACAACAACAAAAAACCCCACTGACTGTGGATTATAATTTCACAGAATGGTGCAGATGGCTAAAATGAATGAATGTGGACATCCCCTCTGAGCAATTCCCACTAGTGTATGTAAAGCACTTCGAGAAAAGTACATCAAAACTTAAATTGTGACCAACGCGATTACGCCCCCCATACCTCCAAATTGCTTTTTCGTGGCACAAGTGTAGGCGTTTTTTTCCTCTGTCCATGGCAGCGGCTGCCTGGGTGGTCATGGGACGTCATTTCTGGTGCGGGAGCGCAACCAGGTCATTAGTGGAGAAATTTCTCTGAAGTCCTCAGACTTTGATGATGTGTGCTTATCGCACACTGTGCCCACTCATTCTTCGCCCCGAACTTTCTGCGCTATTTTGCTCTGCCTCTGTCTCTCTTTCCCTCTTTTGTGCGCTTGGCTGCCTTTCATCAGCTGTCACTCCGTCTTTGTTTGAACCCTTATCACTCCAGCACTTGTCTCTTTCTCTCTCTCTGTCTCTCTCTCTCTCTCCCTGCCTGTCACAGTCTCCCCCACACGGTTATGCTCATCTTGGCCAAGCCTGCGTGTTGGCTCAAATGAGTTGGCGTGCTTGTTTGCGTGTTATTGGCGTGTTCGCTGACGTTGGCCGTCGCACATGTTTTATTTGCAGAGGATGAACCGAGACTGTCCCCCCCCTCCTGACGTCAGAAGACCTGGCACGGAAACAAAGAGGAGAGTGCGTTTTTATGTACAGTGCGACACTGTTGCATTCACTCTTCCATACATAATTGATGATCCTTTGCAGCACTGTTGCACTGGTCAACTCCCGTGGTTCAAAATGTGGGAACCTGAGCCTCCGGGGTACTGAACCTCTGCGCCTGGACCGATCTGAGGAAGGTAAAGCAGAGACATGCACAAACACTTGATACTCTCACAAAATAAAGCAAGACTATGTTTTCACCCAACAAGGAGCTCATGACTTGTTTCATTTTTGTTTGTGTTGCGGAATGGATGTAAGTGGGAAAACTCCAGGGGATTTACAAAAACAATAGAAAAGTATAATGACCATGAAATGTTTTAAAATACAGCTTTTGCATCGGTGTGCGAGGAGCTCTCCACTATCACTGCCAGGTGAAATTGGATGAACAGTTCTTAAAATTAACAAACAATCAGTTGGCAAGTAAATGTAGTGCAGTTCAGTGCAGTACAGTACAGTTTTTCTTCTGAAATGTAGACCTACTTGAGATGAACTGCTGCCGAAAGATGTTTTGGAAACAACAAATATTTCATTGTGAATATGCTGTAAACATGGTGTCTCATACATTCAAAGGTAGCTCTCTCGGAATCCAGTAAAATCTTACTCCTCAGGGGTGGAATGGAAATGTGTTATGTACCTATACAGTCACAAGTGAGGAAACCCATATACTGTCTTATTGTACCAACCGTGGAATACTTGTAAGCAAAGGTGAGAACAGACTTTTCAAACTGAGTCAGTGTGACTAATCAGCAGGGGACAATGTCCCAAATTTGTCCCAAATTATCCTCACTATTCAGCACTAGCAAATGCAAATTATTATACTACTGTAACTTAAAGCAGTGACTGAACTTTCAAAGTGGCAAATGCTGTTGATGAGACCAGAGTATGGGACGTGAATTTAATGAATGAAATGCATTCCCTCTACGTATGCGCTGTAGTATTTGCGTGATCGCATGAGTGTTTTATGAGGACTAATATGTCCTCTTGATCACTGCGGAGGAGTTTTGTACATCCGGTCTTGAGTCACATGCAAAAGAAGAGAGTGGGGGGTGAAGATGGGGCACATCTGTTGACAAGTCTGTCTGCTGCTCTGAGGGGTTACGCAGGCAGCTAAAAATACTCTGCTAGAGGCTGCAATGACAGCCTGGGATGGAGGCAAACACTTAATATGTCTTTGTGTCTGTTTCATGAATGGCTGAATCATATGGCAAAGCCAGCGGGATAAAAAATGACTGCATAGTCAAGATGTAGGGTGGGTCTCGAGATAATTATTCATCAGGGAACAAAGGAGCATTGAGTCAGTCACACCGCCTCTCTTTGGGAGGTTGCGTAGCCTGTGTTTATTGGCACAGACGCAGTTTGTGACGTCCTTTACACAATTTGTTCAAGCGCCAAAAAAGTAGCTTCCACATTTGCTGTGAGAGACGGGGATTTTATATTGCTATTCCAGGAACACCATATTTGCTCTTCACTTGGGACGACTGAGACACATCCATCTGTTGCTCTGCAGGGTTTTTTTCTTGCTTTTCCCTTGTTTGTTTTGGATGCTGTCTTCCTGCCATCCGTCCCAAGTCCACATTTGGGGATTGTGCACAGTCTTTGCGAATTAGGGAGTACAACCCCTGGGCCCACCATTAATCTGTCCAACTGTTTATGGAGGGCACAATGTGGGTCTACAGTTGGAACAACCAGAAGGAGGAACTGATCTCATTGTGTGTCTAAGGTTCTGGTTTGAATGGGATGATGCAAATATGAATAAAAAGGAATTCTGACAGTCATGGCTCAGTCAGAGGTCAACCTGCCATCTGCATGTCGGAAGTGGTTTATCCACCATCAAAACTTGCTTAAAACTACCATCAAACTTTTAATGGCCTAAGATGGAATGAATTAACATCATACGTTAATAACATGGAGAAGATGACCAGGTCATGTGGAGTTATGTTGACCAGAGTTATATTGAGTTGTTTTATTTTGGTTAAGACCTCCATGTTTCTTGGTTAAATTAATAGAAAAATATCTATCTATCTATCTATCTATCTATCTATCTATCTATCTATCTATCTATCTATCTATCTATCTATCTATCTATCTATCTATCTATCTATCTGAGAAGGCGTCACCTTCGATTGGTTTCGTCCGCACACACCTAACCAGATATCTTGGTATAGTCCGGTTTCCCGCGAAAGTTTCATAACAACAATGGCGTCCAAAGCAGGTTGGTGCGTTGCTGTTTAAAGGCGATTACCGACATACAACAGCTGACTTAGAGACATGCTGTTAAGCATTTATGAATGTTTGTTAGTTCGTTTATAGGTGCACGGCGTTGACGTGTGTTTATAACGTAGGATGCTCCCTGTTTAGCGCAGCTAGAGTAATTGACAAAGCGTAACGGACATCCACTGTCTGATTCAGGTATCGGAATAGTTAAAAAAAAAAAAAAGAAGCACAAACCCATTCCATCTATCGGTGAAGCTGCCTCGCTCCACTTTCCGCTGCTGTTATCAACAACGCTTCCGTTGTCCGATCTGCTACTTTTCCGAAAACGTCATCTGCATTGTGTAAACACACACGCAGCTGACACCACGTGTTTTCAGGCCGCCGGGGGATCAAGCGCAAAGCCGAGGTCCAGGCCGAGGAGGAGCAAGCCAGCCTGGAGGAGAAGAAGGAGAAAGCCGGGCTGGACAACGACCAGAGCGAGCGAAGGGTGGTGATCGAACACTGGTGAGCGACTGTGCTGTGGCCTGGGCCCGGGGAAGACATGAAACGTGCCGACACAGAAGTGAAAGTACAATAGCGATGAATCTCTCCAGTCTCCATAGAAATAGGAGTGACTGCAAACATGAATCATAAAGCGGTATGAACTGTGCATTGGAATCATCTTAGCCTCGTAGTGGCTTATTTTATTGTAATAAATTAAGCGACAGTTTTTTTAGCTTGCAATTGAAGAGCTGTAGGCCTGCACATATACATTAAATATTACTTCAATGCAATTCAGAGAAAGACACCCGTGAAGTAAATGAAATATGAATAAATAACTGAATAAATCCTTGTTTGCAGGGCGTCATTCTTATTATTCTCCCATCTCTATTTTCCTCTACCCTGTGAGTAAGTGCAAACGGATAAGAGGGTATGCGTATTCAAAGTCTGTGAATTTGTCCTATCTTCAAAGAGTGCAAGAGATTCATTTTATGGCTATAGACTACACATCTTTTAAATTAGACTTCTCGAAGGAAGGAGGAATAAACATGGAGGCAAAACTGAACTAAAGGCACGTCGACGTACGCATTGATGTACATCAACGTGGAGTGCCATGAAAATAGTGGCCTATGTCAGACGGTTTCCTCATCAGATGTCCGCGTGATGGTCAATGTTTTATTTTTGGCAGTAAGAGCTGACGAGTGTACGGGCGTAATGCCGAGGAGGTGAAGTCCGCCATCTTGGCTGCCCGCCCTGAAATGACTGTGGTCCTCAACCCGGAGAAACCACGCAGGAACAGCTTCGAGGTCACTCTGCTGGACGGGGGCAAAGGTGAGGAGCCGCGGGGTGGAGAGCATCGCCACCGAGCGTCGACACGGTTGCTTCGAGTAGCCTGCCTGGTCCGTTCAAATAGTCAACGGGACACTTTGTTCACAGTGCTGCTGAAGAAGCACCAGAGGGGGGGGAAAAGTTTGCCCAAAGAAAACGTGTTGTAACGCGTGTTATTCTATTATCTCGTGTCCTTTGTCTTCGAAGCATCTTGTGCACTGTCTGTAGAGCTGACACCGTTTTGTTGCATCTTATCCTTAAAGAAACGTCTTTGTGGACTGGGATAAAGAAGGGTCCGCCTCGTAAGCTGAAGTTTCCTCAACCCGGTGATGTGGTTTCTGCTCTGCAGGGAGCTCTGAAGGCTGAATAGAGACCCGGCGAAGGTTTGTCATTACTTTCTGACAAAGTTTAAAAACCTCCGTCATCATCAGAGGTTAGAAAATTGGGGGAAAAATTCAGAGTTTGACTCGAACTCACTGATTCATTGCTCATTAGCTGTGGTCTGTTGCTTTATTTGTCTGTTTTTTTTCACCGGGGAGCAGCGGGTCAAACTTTGATTTGCCTTTCAGCATTTTATGAGTCACCAACCTAGAGGAAACTGCTTCGATCAAACATCTAACATCCATTAGGAAGGCAGTCCAGCAGCATTCAACTACTGGATTCTGGCTGAAGCCTGCCATTGAAAGAATCAATTGTGATTTGGAACCCAATCTAAATTCAATTTGATGATCAGAAACAAAATGCATGGCAATTTTTGCATATTTAAGATGCTCAGAAGTCACTGTCACAATTTTATCAGGTATTACATTTTGTTAGCATTAATGCTTTGTCTAACTACTTTTGGAAAAAAATTGATAATCGCTGGAAATAATGAAACGACGTATGTTCTGCACGCAGCCACCAGTTCAGAAGTTGTGGTCCTTGGAAGCAGAATGACGAGGAGTAACCAAAGGGATTCTCTCAGTTCCTCCTCTGATGGTCCAAGCTCCAATAGCTCACATCCTCTGGATACATGGTGACATCTAGTGGAGCATCTCTGCGCCGTCACATGCAAAGTCCTGCTGTTCTTAAATCTTTTTTTTTTGCCTCCAGTTTTCAACGGTTTATTGTGCTATCGTGTTGTGTTTGGTAAATAAAGCTTTTCTTACTAATCAAGTGTGTATTTTTTTTTTCCATTTTCACTCTCTTCACTTTTGGCAGAGGTCATCCAGGGCGGTTTGAGGCAAGCGTAATTTGACTTGAAAATACTACCACTCATCCGAGACTGCAGCATTTACTACATACACACAAACCACCTCAACAATTGCTTTGCCCCTGCACAGTGAGGCTGTTGATAAAAATAGAAACATGCCCTAACCTTCATGTGTGCAGTAACTTAACTACCTCAATTTCTCCCCTGACTTCACCTGCAATTTGCACTTTTGCAGCAATGGCGGATGCATTTTGTTGCTGATAGTTTTTTCTGATGATCAAATGGGGATTTTTTTTAGGGATTGACAAAGTTTCTACCTACCTGCCCGCCCACTTGCTCATTCATTCAATTAGATATTCTGATTTTTAGCACTTGTATAGCCTACTGTAAATGTGGTAACACTTTAACATCACATTTTCTGCATACTTTCTTAGCTTAAAATAGTGTCTATATTTGGGGACAATCCCCTCATCCTCGTCGCCACTTTTACCACGTAGTTCACTGATTCACAACATTGCGCAACAATATCTCTCATTGTGTGGACAAAGCTGACAATTAAAAAAATCTTGAATTCAGTGCTTTTTCACGGTCTAACAAAATACCGTTTTTTTTAACCACGGTAGTTCTTACAGCCTGTAACCACACGTATAAAGACCGCATGCAATAGGTTTTATGTAGTTACAGTGTAGTAATGCATCATAAATGCTATTTCTTCTGAGTAAACACAGAGGCTCGCTATTACTGAATACTTCTTATAAATACGTTGGATTGAGCAAGCGTTCCAAAGACAGTTTGGGCGATATTTACAACGTAACTGTTGCGTAACTCGTGCGTACAACCCCAGGCCCCCGAAGACCTCGACCGTGATTGGTTTGTCGGGACGTGACGTCATCACGTGACACGCTATCGCCGCAGTTCCCCGAGATTCAAGAACCCGAGTTTCTTTCTACACTAGAGCACGAAATAAGCCCGTAAGTACTCAAACCATGAAAAGCAGCTCGCCGACGGGCGATCGTCTAACGATAGGGACCCCCCTCCTATTGATGTGTGATGTGTTTCTCGGCGGCCAGTCAGCTTTGTCTGTTGAAGTTAGCATGGCTAGGTTAGCTACGGCCTGCTAAAAAACGTGTGTAAAACCTCAATTATTCCCCTCAAGCTCAACGCTGAGGCTGAAGCCGGGCAGCGATCCGAGTGTACAGCGTTTTCTGAACTTCAATTGAGAAGAACAGCCGCACGCCACGTTGCTAACGCGAAGAGACGATTGTTTGAAGCACCGACCTATCCAAACTTGTGTTACCAGCCAGAGGAACGAACCTAGACCAATTCACGGAACCAAACGCGATTTAAACGAATTTGCGTGTCAAGAAGTTAGTCTCATGATATATAACTCATTGTTGACAGTCTTAAACTGATTGAATATAAAGAGATGAAAGAATCAGAATGTCCCGATACCGTGAACGCTAAACGATAGCGGCGTTAGGTGCTTAGGTTAGGTTAAGAACTTGTCTGCCTGCGTTTGTTTATATTGCGATACGACAGTACGATTCCAAAGTTGCGTTGTTGATCTACTGGAAATGTTCTAACTCGGGGATGAATAGAGGAATATTCTTGTCCATTCCAATTTTTTTTGTTTTGATGTCGATCCTTGGAGAGGAAATGAAATCATTCGCAGCCATACAACGAAGAAGCGGTTAACGGTGAGAAAATGATGAGAAAGTCAAAGAAAACTGACATCAGAACCCAGCAGTCGATGTCTCTGGTGTGGGGACGGGGCGTAACGCAATCTCTTGTACTCGGTGTGCGACTGGGCGGCCGTGTCATTGTTAAAGCCAAGTGTCAGGCGTTGGTGATTTTAAAAAAAAGCCGTCCCCTGTCCGTCAGTCCATGGCGACGGAGGGCGAGGCGAAGACCGCCGAGGACGCCCCCGCCGCGGGGAAGGTCAGCACCAGGTTCGACCTGGAGAGGGAGACGGAGCTGCGCTTCGAGGTCGAGGCGGGACAGGCGGCGGAGCAGGTGGAGCTGGAGCTCCTCACGGGCATGGCGGAGGTGTTCGGCTCGGAGCTGAACCGCAACAAGAAGTACACGTTCGGGCCGGGCTCCAAGATCGCCGTCTTCACCTGGCAGGGCTGCAGCGTCAACCTCTACGGCAAGCCAGAGGTGAGGACCATGTATGCCCATACGTGCGGGTTCTGTCTTTCTTGTCTGGTGATTACAAGCGCCAGGCGGAGTTCGGTGTCGCATTAAAACGGCTTTGAGAGTTTGACATCTGATGAATGTGAGGATCGAATAACCAGTGCCGCCCCTCCCCCGCCTCCACCCGTCACCACAGGTGGCGTACGTATCCAAGGACACTCCCATGCTGCTCTACCTGAACACGCACGCCGCCCTGGAGCAGATGAGAAAACAGGCGGAGCGTGACAACGAGAGGGGCCCGAGGGTGGGTGTCGGCGCGCGGCGACGTCCAAGCGTATACATAATGCATGTTGCATCAACGCTGAATAATGCACGATCCCCCAGGTGATGGTGGTGGGACCCACGGATGTGGGCAAGTCGACGGTGTGCCGGCTGCTGTTGAGCTATGCCGTGAGGGTGGGCCGCAGGCCAACGCTGGTGGAGCTGGATGTCGGACAGAGTGGGGTAAGATGACTCTCAGTCGCCACTCTGTCGATCGATCAGTCATCGCTTTATTTGCAGACCAGATTTCCCTTGCAAGATGATGAAAAACAAAAGCCCGCCCTGCACGCTCTGTCACGATCCTCTGTCACGTACGTACGCACCGTGAAACCATGAATGTGCTTGTAGCTGGTGGCATTTCCTACTTTTGCTCAAGAAGAACAACGTGAACCAATTGTCTGTGGCGTACGCAGTTGGCCACCCTATCTCATTTCTGGGACCGGTTTCTTGAAGAGCGTCGTCAAATGTGACACATGTAGTCCGTCCCACAGGTGTCTGTGCCCGGGACAGTGTCCGCACTGTGCATCGAGCGTCCAGCCGACCTGGAGGAAGGTTTCTCGGTCCAGGCTCCTTTGGTTTACCACTTTGGCTCCACAACCCCGGGGACCAACATCAAACTTTACAACAAGGTAGGCGGGGGGGGGGGGGGGGGGGGGGGGGGGATCTCTGGAGAGCAGAGAGATCGGACCGAGGTCCAGAGTCTGGTCTGAGAAAGAGTCGGTGGGAAAAAGCGGAGGGGGGGGGTTCTCTGAGCCAGAGACGATTCTGAGACGACAGAGACGAGATCTTAAAATCTCCCGCGGCATTCGTTCTCCTTCCTCTCACTCCGATGTTTTCTCCCCCCCCGCCCCCCCGTGCAGCTGACGTCGTGCCTGGCCGACGTGTTCTCCCAGCGCTGCGAGGTGAACAGGAAGGCCAGCGTGGGCGGCTGCATCATCAACACCTGCGGCTGGGTGAAAGGCTCCGGGTACCAGGCGCTGGTGCACTGCGCCTCGGCCTTCGAGGTGGACGTCGTGCTGGTGCTGGACCACGAGAGGCTCTACAACGAGCTCAAGCGGGACCTGCCGCACTTCGTGCGCGTGGTGCTCCTGCCCAAGTCGGGCGGCGTGGTGGAGCGGTCCAAGGAGTGTCGGCGGGACGCGCGGGACGAGAAGATCCGCGAGTACTTCTACGGCTTCCGCGGCCTCTCCTTCTACCCCTTCTCCTTCGAGGTGCGCTTCTCCGACGTCCGCATCTACAAGATCGGCGCCCCGTCCATCCCGGACTCGTGCCTGCCCCTGGGGATGTCTCAGGACGACACGCAGCTGAAGCTGGTGCCCGTGACGCCGGGGCGGGACCTCACGTACCACGTGTTGAGCGTGAGCAGCGCCGAGGACGGGGAGGAGGGGGCCAGGAAGGGCATCGTGGAGAGCCCCGTGTGCGGCTTCATCGTGGTGACGTACGTGGACACCCAGGCGCAGGTGATGAAGGTCCTGTCCCCGGCACCCAGACCCCTCCCCAGGCACACGCTGCTCATCATGGACATCCGCTTCATAGACATGAAGTGAAGGGACGCTTCGCTCTGGGGACAGAGGAGCTCCGGTTTGGGTGCCACGCCTCTTAACTCCGTGCAAGGGATTTCAGATAAGCACAGAAATGGCGTGTTGGCATACTTGCATCTCTTTCTTTTTTTTTAAAACCACAATGGGAAGATTTTGCACAGATGGCCGCATTGGTGACGAGAGAAACGTTTTATTGGCGCATAAATTATTTTTTGTGAAGATCTTTTTGTACACACCATAACTGCTGTTAACACTCAAATACATTTTTTAATGTAAAACCTTACGTGTTTTGTGTATTTTGTACATCAGGTCACATTCAAATGCATCAGTCTCCTATTAGACTCGCTACAACTTAATTAAACCTGGCAAAATGGCGAAACGAGAAATCCAGCTGTGCATATTCTCGTATATTGAAATTCTTCACCGTCTGCAGAGCTCTCGAGCACTCTTTATATGTCTTTAATGGCCAGTGTGCTTTTCTTTTGTGCAAGAGACATTAACACCCTGGACACTTCAGCACATTTGATGTCCAAACGGGCAGCAGGGCGCAGTACCGCTATGACAGGAACTGATGAGGGGTAACCGCAACATGAGCTCATTTACACTGAGAGCTCATTTTGTTGTTCATTAAAAACACTGCAGACCACCCTGGTGCGATTCACGTGATTCGAGACGGGCATATTTCTCGGAGCGTTGCGGTCGGCATGGAAACCTGGCACAAGCTCCTCACGTACGGGATCAACGTCTCACACTGAAATAGCGTGGCTCTGAAAAAAGGTCCGAGGTATCTTGAAACAATAAACAAACACACATCAAGCCAAAAAAACACCTCAGAATAGATTCAATGAAACTGATCATACAATACATTAACATATACAGCTGTTCTATCTACCATGTGCAATTATCTATAAAGGTACCATTTGTGAATTTATGAATCCACGGTTGAGTAGCAAAACAAAAACGGGTCAAGGGACCTTATTTTATTTTTATTATTATTATTATTATTATTATTTTACACTTGTTGCTTTTCCAGACGCTTCCCGTCATTTTGTGTTGTGGAAATGTGAGGCTCCCGTGAGGCACCGGCTCAGGCCAGGGCTGCTCTCCCACACACCCCCCCCCCCCCGTCCCCACACCCAGCCTTCGGGCTCGCTGTGGAGGCCACGCCCCCTCCTCGCTCTCCCATTGGCTGTCCGCCCCACCTGAGCGATGACGTCCCAGTTCCGGGATTCCGATGTCGGCCTAGCCGGAGCGAGCTAACTAGCGTGCTAGCGGGCTAAGTTGAAGGAGGACCGCAGCGACCACCTCTCTCTCGCCCGCCCCCCCCCCTCTCCCCACCGCAGCCTCCAGTCCCCGGACACCTGCGCCCGTTTCGTGTGTCAGGTACGGCCCTCTCGTCCCCCCCCCCCCCCCCCCGGCGCCTTGCGGAGCCCCGCTCGGCCGAGCGTCACCCCACGCGTCGACCGCTCGGGAAGAGTGGAGCGCTCCCCGGCTAGCCAGGTAACGCTAGCTCCCCGCTGTGGTAAAGGACCGAGCGGTGTCGCAAAATAACAAACTTTGGAGGCCAGGTAAGCGAAAACTTGCCGAGCGCCGCCGGCGTTGAATCCCCCGTCGCTCCGCCGAAACGGAGCGCGGTGGTGCGTGGCAACGCCGGGCAGTGGGGCAAAAGTGGATGTTGGTGAGCTTCATTGGGCAGATTGTGATAGTTGAGTGAGTTGCCGTGGCCGCGTCCCCGGCCTGTTCGACGCTCGGTCCATTCCAGCCCGTGATTATGAAAGGCGGACGGGGTGTTAGCCGGGCGCCGTAGACCTCATCCAAGCAGCGGTTTTTGACACGACGAGGCGCCGATCGATGGAACCATTGAAGCCCGGTCCGGCTACTCGACGGCGCAGTTAGCCTGCGAAGTGCGGATTGTCTGCCCGGCAAAGGCTCGGACGCGGAGATTTTGGGATTAACATCCATTACAGTCGGAGGGTGTGTGTGTGTGTGTGTGTGTGTGGCGGGGGGGGGGGGGGGGATTTGTTGTGGGGCAGATGAGATGATTAACAGGGCACACTGACACCGTGCCTTGGTCGCAGCTCCGAATTTGAGGGGGGGGGGGGGAGAGGGGTGTCCCCCCCCCCACTATCGCATTACAACCGATTCGGATCTGATCCCGGTGTGTGTGTGTGTGCGTGTGCGTGTTCACACGGCAAGGAATAGTTTCACATCTGGAAATTCAGGGGGTGGGGGGTGGCCCTGTGTGTGTGTGTGTGTGTGTATGTGTGTGTATGTGTGTTAAAGGCGTCAGCCTCCGACACGGATCGCTGTCCCCGCGGTGCTCTGAATCTCCACGAGTGGGAGGTGTTCGCTTTTACCACCCGAGGACGTCTTTTGGGTGACGGCGGCGGGACTTTTTTTTTCTCCCCCCTTTCTTTTCGGGCCGGCCAGAAGTCGGTTGGCAGGTCTTGCCGCTGCGAAATCGCCGGCGAACCGCCTCCCGTTTCTGAAACGCCGCGCGGCGGGACGCAGACGTGACGCGCGCCGTCGGGTCTGGTCCTCCGTGCGCCGTCGCCGTGCCCCCCCCCCTCTCACGCCCACGCTCACCGCGGCGTGTCGATCCAGTTCCTGTGGAAGGCGATGACGGCACTCTGAGACGCGGGTGCACACGGTGACAATTTCGATCTGAACTAAGCCGCGACTAAGAAAACCGAGGCGCGTGCGTAGGAGGTGACGGGCGACGGTTCCGTCCATCGCGTCCATCGCGGTCTCCCCCGAATGAAGGCGACCACGTCGTCTCTCAGATTGAACTGACGCCCCGGGGCCGCTCCTGCCGCCCGTCCGCCTCGGGCATGTCTCACCCGTCACCCGTCTGCTCTCCTCCCCCAGGGGCGATCTCGCGGCTCGGGCCCCCGCGGAAGCCAGCGGGCCAGCGAGGAGACCAGGGCGCCCGGAGAGGAGGGAATGGATTAGGACGCGCCCGAACCCGGCAAGGCGCCCGCTCGCCCGCCCGCCCGCCCGCCCGCCGGCACGCGGAATGGAGAGGCAGGCCCGCCGGCAGGGAGTCTGGAGGAGGGAGAGGTCTGCACGCCCGGACCCGGCAGAGAGTGGCCGCAGCTCAGCGACGTGCGCCGGCCGCCTCCGTGGAACGAGCTGATTCCGTCCCCCGCGCTGCCACAAAGACTTGAAGGCCGGACGGGGGGGGGGGGGGTCGGTCGGGTCCTCGGACAACCCCGGTGTGTGTGTGTGTGTGTGTGTGTGTGTGGGGGGGGGAAAGGAGAGCGGACCGCTCAGCCTCGCAGAGGCCAGACGAGACACTTTTTTTAAAACGAACTTTTTTTTTTTTTTTTAGAAAAAGGAACTCCAGCCGGATTATCATTGTATTTTCCTCGAACAAACACTTTGTCCTCCTCCTCCTCCTCCTCCTCCTCCTCCTCCTCCTCCTCGTCCTGCTGCTGCTGACTTGAGCTTGACGCGCTGGAACTGTCCCTCCCGCCGCTGTCCTCAGTGTCTTCCACCCC
>CM055195.1:23539737-23541898 GCA_029224185.1 Karalla daura
CAGGCCCGGCCGCCCCTCGCTGCGGCCTTCGGGACGGACGCGGGGGGGGGGGGGGGGGGGGGGCGGGGCTCACGACCCCTCTGATCTCCTTTGTGGTTAATGCGGTGCCCCTCTTTTTTTTTTTGTTTCGTTTTTTTCGTTCTCACTCGAAATTGATCATTCAGTGGCCGTCGGTCGATCAGTAAGTCTCAGCTGGTGTCATCTCTCTCTGTGTGTGTGTGTGTGTGTGTGTGTGTGCGTGCGTCCTCTCGGCTGTCTCTGTGTGTCTCTGTGTGTCCGAGTGGTTCTGTCCTTTCCCCCCTGAGACTGCATTGACTTGGATGTCGTAGTTCCCACACTGTGCGCATTTGTACTTCCATTTTCTCTGTGTCGACACACACACCACACACACACACACACAGTCTTGACTTGCTGTGTCAGTGCTTAGTTGGAGCCAGTCAATGTTTCCAGTCCAGTAGTGTGATGATGGAATAGAGCACCGGTCAAGCATCCACCCCCCCCCCCCCTCCCCCCCTCCCCCCCCACCACTCTTATTTTGTCTCTGTTAAGACTTGGCGGCAGTCCTCGTAAACCTCACGTAACTTTATCTTTATTCTTCACCCCCCCTCCCTCTCTCTCCCCCTCTGCCTCTGGTCTGTGGTCCCCCCCCCCCCCCCCCCCCCTCCTCCCCGTCTCCTCAGATGATGCGCGGGGAGAGCCTGGACTCCCCGTCCCCCTCCATCCTGCAGTCCAGCCGCCAGCCCAGCTACCGCTCGGAGCCCAGCAGCCTGGACGGCGCCACGGTGGCGGCGGGGGGCCTGGGGCCGCGCAGGGGGGGAGGGGAGAGGGGCGAGGGCCCCGGAGGCCACCGCGGGGCGGCCGCAGGGGTCTCGGGCGGGGTCTCGGGCCACTCCCTGACCGGCCGCTCCTGCACCTCCTACCCCTCGTCCCTGGTCCTGTCGGCGGGCGGCTCGCGCTCCTCCAGCCTGCGCTCGGCGCACGCGGCGCACAACCCGCTGGCCACGCTGCCGTCGGAGGGCAACCACCGACACCAGCTACAAGAGCCTGGCCAACCAGACGCCCCGGAACGGCAGCCTGTCCTACGACAGCCTGCCGACGCCGTCCGAGAGCCCCGAGTTCGAGTCGGCCCGCCCACGAGCTGTCCCCGGCCGGGCCCCCGGCCGCGCCCGGCTCGCCCAGCACCCGCCTGCGGGGCTACACCTCGCCCTTCCTCTCGGCCCAGATCGCCCAGCAGAGGGAGGGGCAGCTGCTCCAGGGCTCCGCCACTTTCTCCTCCCCCCACAGGGCCTACCTGCGCGCCGTCAGCCCGCCCCCCCCCCCTCCTCCTCCTCCTCTCCTCCGGCCCCCCGAGAGCCAGCAGCTGCTCCACCGCCGCAGCCCGGACTCCTCCTGCCGGGTCCCCCGCCACCCCTCCTCCTCCTCGTCCTCTTCCCCCGGGGTTCGCTCGCTGGAGCCGCCGTCTCCCCGCCGCCCCGCGGCCTCTCGCTGGGCAAGTCCCAGTCGCACGGCGGGGAGGCCGGGCCCCAGCACAAACCCCGGCCTGCAGGAGGAGGCGCCGTGCTGGGAGGAGGAGGAGGAGGTGGAGGTGGGGGAGGAGGAGGAGGAGGAGCCGGGGGGAGGGTATCAGGCTCCACAGTGAGTAGTGACCCCGTTGCCACGTCTGTTAGCCTGCCACTCGGCCTCCTTGCTCTCCCTTTTCCTCCTAATCCTCTCCTTCTTCTCCCTGGTCTGCGTCAGCCCTCCTCTTCCCTCCTGATCTGCGTGAGTCTTCCTTTTCCTCCTCTGCGGTTTACAGCCAGTCCTTACTCGGAGAGTAGGGACGTAGCCAGATCCAAACCTCCCAGTGTGACGGTCCCTCCGTGACACGTCCGCACACATCGCCACATCCAAATCTGCTGCTTTGATCAAACTGCACCAAGTGATTCAAGTCGCACTGTTAAACGTCCCCGGTTTTCCCGGGACACCATTTCTTTCGCCATTTCTCCTCCCTCATACCCATTGTGACCGCGTGTGTGGAGGTGGCGTCGGGTCGGGCGGTTGGATCGGTGCCTGGCAGCATGCCGACCGTGTGTTCAGTGTGGAAGCGTGCCTGAGCCCTCCTCTCATTTCCCTTCCCATCTTCGTCTCACCCCCTTTCGGAGGAAGCTGCCGAATGCCTTAC
>CM055195.1:23541998-23658947 GCA_029224185.1 Karalla daura
CACGAGATCTGCAGCTCTGGGCGGCTTTTTTTTTTCCCGGTATGTAGGCGAGAGGGCCCTCTGAGCACACAAGGAGAGTTTGCATCTCCTTCTGGTGTTACAGCCCCCCCCCGGCCTCCAAAAAAAAGGAGGGAAAAAAAAAAGCATTCCGGCCACGTGAACTCCGTGTCTGCCTTCACCGAACGTGGGAGCCGCGGCGATCCGCGTGCGTGCGAAAGCGCGGGTCCCGCGTTCTGGCCCCTCCTCGCGAAGCGCTCCGCCTCGCGCATTCCTGGAGGGGGGGGGGGGGGGCGCAGGGAGACGCGACCCCTCGGGGAGGCGCGACCCCTCTGGGAGGCGCGACCCCTCTGGGAGGCGCGCCCCGGGGGTCGACCGGCGTCGGGAAGTCACGCGGGCGGACGTCCGGCCGCTCCGCTGTCGCGGTCCATCGGCTCGGGCGGGCACAGCGGGGGGGGGGGGCTCGGGCGTCGTACGGGGGCCCCGGCGATGGCTCTAATCAAGAGCTTGGCGGGCCGAGCAGTGACTTAATGAGTCGGGGGGAGGACGCGGCGAAGGGATGCGGGAGAGGGCGCAGAGAGGGAACACGGGGGCGACGGCGGGAGGAACGTCTCTCCGGTTTGTCCGATCCCCCCCCCCCCGAGCTGCAGCTGCAGCTTCTCTCTCTCTCTCTCTCTCTCTCCCTCCCTCCCTCTCTCTCTCTCTCCGTGGAGATCCCAGCAGGAGACCCTAAACCACAGCTGATTAACACCAGCTTCTCCTCCTCTCCACCCCAGCCCTCCGCCCCAGCTGCGGCGCGCTGCAGAGACATCAGCCTACCGTTAACGGCCGGGGGGGGGGGATGTCCGGAGGGCCGCGGCTTGGCCTCGTACGGGAACAGGTCGCGCCGCAGGCGGGCCCGTCCCGCTTCCCTGCGGCAGCCCCGCGTTCGCGGGCGCCGCTTCGCAAGAAGCTCCGGCTCGGCCGGCGGAGAGAGGGCGGGGGGGGGAGAGACGCTTTCCCTGGCATGAGGCTCCCCCCGCTTCCCTCCTCCGCCCAGTGCGGGACACTTGTTTTGTTCCTCCGCCGGCCCGGCGCTTTCGCTGGCAACGCGACACTACGTTTCACCATCGCCGTAGCTGTCCACAGTGATGACAAGAGGGTCGACCGTCTCGGTCAAGGTCACTTTGTGCCGCCGCCGAGAATGCCCCCCGAGATATCCCACGCGCGTCGTCGTTTGTCCGCCGCGTCTCGCAACGCGTCGTGTGACCGATCCCGAGAGAGCACGTGTTCGTTCGCCACGGTGAAACGACCTGAAAAGGATGGAGACTCGGGGCTGAGGTCGGATCCGGTTCACGCGGCCGTTTCTCCGCCAGCGTGGAGGTCAACTAACGCTTAGAGCCGGACAGAAACACAGAGGGCAGACGAGGACAAAGGTGGGGTGGGGGGGGGGGGGGCTGCGTCTGAATTCATTTTGTGTTAGTTGGCGTGAAACCTGAAACTGTTATGTCTACGGGGGGGGGGGGGGGGGGGAGAAAAGCCGCGTCCGAGACGCGTCCGTTTCTCAGTCTCGGCTTCCGATCGCGAGGCACGCATGTGTCTCAGCTGCAATGGGAAAAAAAAAAAAGAAAAAAAAAGAAAAGTCAGACCAGCCGGCGGGTCGGCCTGGACTTTTTTGTTATCTGGACATCTGTTTCATGTTCGTCTGCCTGTGTACATAAGCGCGCACACACACACACGCACACACGGGGGGGTCAAACACATGCGTGCGCAGTCGTGTTGAGCCAAAACTATGTTCCGCCGGGTACGGAAAACAGAGCGGGGGGAGGCAGGGATGCCAGGGGAGGGACGCAACGTAGCGAGGCCCGGGCCCTGCACGGGGAGCGTGGCCTTGGCTGTTTTGAACAGAGGTGAGTGGGCCGTGCCTCTCCGGGGAGGGTGTGTGGCCGTACGCGGGCCCTCATTGGCCGGGACGCGGAGCTGGCACTCTCCGTGTGTCATGCGCGGATCAGATGGAAATACCGCTATCGCCCCTCGCCCTCGCGCCGTCCCTCTCCCCCTGAATGCTTGCCAGGGACGCTGAAATGTGAAATGCCGCTATGTCGGTACCAGCTGACGCATCGCACGCACACACACGCGCGCCTGGTGCAAGTGTAAACAAACAGAGGGCTCCCGGTCACGCCGCGTGACTGTTTCCTCAGCTGGGAGGAACCCGGAGGGGCGCGGGCTAAACAAAGCTTCTCTCTCCGCCTGGGCCGATTGCTCGCCGGAAGGTGACCCCCCCCCCCCCCCCCCCCTCCGGAGGGTCCTCCAAATACGACTGCGATAATGACGGACAACGGAGGGGATGGGAGCGCTGTTGAGCGATCCCGCTCGTTTGTCCCGGGGCGGCTCGCGCCTCGACCCGGGCCCGGCCCGGATCGCACACCTCAAGACACGCGGTGCTTACGGGACGGGGTGACGGGCGGTCATTGTGGAGGGGCGGTCACGGACGCGCATGCAGCACATGGCGTGGGAGCAAAGGCGCCTCAGATGCATAAATCACCCGTTCTCACACGTTCTGTGGTGGTCGCCATTTCGACGTCCTAAGAACTTCCAGACCCGGGTTGTCTTTTCGCCCGCGCGCCGTCTCTCCTCATTCGGTCGGACGACGTGCACTTGTGTCTGCCCTGTGTCTAGCTGCACCCGTGCCTCTCCGTCGTGACCCCGTGCCTGTGCGACTTACCGTCAGTGAAGTGAAGGTCAGGCAGATGCCTCCAAAGCCGTTCAGGGAGAGAGCCAAGAAAATGAGCGCCGACAGGACTGCGGAGAGGAGCACAGGTCGGGACCCGTTAGCGTTCCAAAACTGTCTCTGTCTGGAGATTCTCGTTCATCCAGGTCACGGCAGCAGCAGCAGCAGCTGGACTTCTTCGGGGGTTTGAAGACGTTTCGTCCTTCGTCCGAAGGGCTTCTTCTCTATGAGGACCCCAATCTTTCACACATTGACACTAGTTGACACTAGTTGATGAAGTGGAAGAGCCATTAACACGTCATGGCCCCATCTCGTCACTTGATGAGGGGGTGTGGCCCGCCGCCACAGGTGTCAGTGGCCCATCATGTGACCATTCACCGCCACAGGTATCAATGTGCTAATGCTCACTCATGTGACCCCTTTTGTCACATCACGAGGGGAATGGCCCACATCCACAGTCCCACCCACATCCAGAGAGTCTTAAATCCTGGCTTTCCCCCAAACCCACCAGAACTGAAGAAGCCCTTCGGATGAAGGACGAAACGTCTTCAAACCCCGGAAGAAGTCCAGCTGCTTGACCAACTGAACGCTGGTTCAAAACTGTTGTTTCTTCATTTTTTTCCGACAGCTCTCATCACGTATCGCTTGATAATGAGTTGCAGGGGTTCAAAATGACGCGACACGTTTCCCCGGACCTTTCCCTGTCGGAAGCAGCTTTGAATTCGCAACTGGAATCCGCCTCGCCGCGAGATCGGCCTGAAGCTTTCCACTGCGGCCGGAGGCCACCGGACCGCCGGGACACGGGCAGGGAGCCTCGGCCAGGCTCCTGCCGACCGCTGTAATTCCATCTGAAGTTCGCTAAATATCCCAAACACCGTCCGTCCCGTGGCGTCCGGACTCACCAGGAGGGTCGTGGGCGGACACTGCCATCATGGCGCAGGACAGGCCGAAGCAGGAGCTGTGGCAAAACAGCAAGCACAGCTCTGAATGGTCGAGGTCACACGCACCCTCTGCAGCACAAACACGATTGCATGCGTACGAATAAGACGCGAATGCGCGCACACTCGGGCTTCTGAGGGGGACGTTTTTGACATACTAGGGGACAACGAGGTGCTGGTGACTGCTGCCTCATGATGTGTATGTCCGAGTCACACACTCATACGCTGGTTACAATGGATTGCGGCACCAGCGGTACCGGTGCCGTTCTCACTGGTTCTCATTACCTCATTTTGTTGTAGCTACAGCTATCGGCTACAGCCTCTAACACACGCACATCTGTGTGCGTGCGTGTGTGTGTGTGCGTGTATGTGTGTGTGTGTGTGTGTGTGTAAAGTGCAGGTTTTCACTGCACGTGTCCCCTCTCTGTATCAATGTTAGATTCAGGTTTCACAAGAATTTCGCACACATGCACACACACACAGATACATGCACACACACACACAGATACACACAGGCATGCACACTGCCGTGCCCCACCCACATTCATTGATCGGCGCGTGCATCCTCCCACTTTAAGAATGTGATCTGGCTGCTTTTTTTTCCCTCTCTCTTACTCGAGTCTCTGTCGTGCGTGAGGGAATCACTACTGCTATTGGGCAACATCAATACGGGAAGCGGTGTCAGAGCCTCCGAGCGGCGGGGTGAAGCGACGCTTTTTGCTCAGGGACGCTCTCATCTCGCAAAACTGCGTTTGACTGCGCGAATGGCGGTCGACGTAAGAGAGAGGCGCGACCCCGCCGACCCCCGAGGCGTCCCTTTTAACGAGCGTTACCTTCCCACGAGGCGGATGGGACGAGGCCCGAACTTGTCCATCAGGATGCCAAGTGGGAGTGTGGTGGCGCTGAGCAGGAAGGAGCCAATGGTGAAGCCCAGGTTGAGCATCTCCTCCTGGTCCACGCAGCTGAGCCAGTCCTCCGCCTCGCTGCCAGAGGAGTTGCCCAGAGAGATGACGAGCGAGTCGTTCACTGCGGGAGAGACTGTCGGTGAGCGTGCCGAGAGGAGGCTGAGATTCACGAAGATGAACCTTTATTTCCTTATTTTTACCCCCATACGTGGCAAAATGTCTGTGATGGGCCGTGCACATTGATTTTAGGACAGAGCAGGTAAATAAAGTGAGGGATGAAAGAGGTCATGTTTCGCTCCTTGGTGTGAATGAGAGAGTGTATGTTTCGCTCCTTGGTGTGAATGAGAGAGTGTGTGTGTCCTGTGATGGACTAGCTTGGATGGGAAGGTGGGGGAGTGCATAGTGGAGTTTTTTTTTTGTGCCACCTGTTTTTCCTTAATCCTTGATCTATTTTAAGATTCTGACAGGTACCAGGATGAAATAGTGTCCCATGAGGTCTATTATTAGCCCACTACCGGACCTATCCCAAATCAAAACCTGAAATAAGTGAGACAAAAGATGGCATGGCTCGTGAAGTAGACAACTTACGCGGACACATTCACCTACACAATTTTGACCCATGGAATTCAGTAAAAAGTTTGGGGTTTTTTTGATTTCCGTCCCGAAGAAGTCAACTCCACTGGGCTTCAACGACTGCTGACCAGTCGCCCCCCCACATCCCGTCTGATGATGGTGCTGCAGAGGCTGGTCTTGGCCCACCTGAGGCTGCAGGCTGCTAGACCCTCGGGAGTTGAAGATACCCTCATCTTCTTACTTGAGGCGACACGCTGAGAGCCACATTCCTTGATTTCTCCTGTGCCTTCCCAGACACTGCTGCTGGGTGAGGAGTGGGCTCTGACAGGCTTCAGTGGTCTCCTGGATCACTGACTACCTGACTGGCAGGTCACAGGTTGTCCCCCTGGCCAGGGCTCTGTGGGGTGTGGTGGCTAGTGATACTGGAGCCCCACAGGGGTTTGGTAGGGCTCAGTCACGGAGGGGGGGCTCCCAGGGGAGCCGCACAGGAACTGGCAGGCAGGGAGCGGATTAGACGGCCGGGCTAAAACAGGATGGGAGGCAGGCAGGCAGGCAGGACTGGATGCAATCGCCTGCGGCTGAATGTCAGCAAGACCAGGAGATGGTGATTGGGAGTGGGAGTGGGTGTGGAGGGGGAGGAGAGCTACAAGTACCAGTCAAGACAAAATGTGTTCGAGGATACTTCAAAAAACGGGTGGCGAGAAAACTCGCGGACCTTTCGCACCGAGGCCTCTCTGAGCGGGCCACGAAGTGTTGAGATGAACGCGTTCATGGTGCTTTGGGAGGACGTGATCATACCTGCACACAGGTGGGAGTAGAAGCCCTCCCTCTTCAGCATGATGAGCAGGGAGCCCCATCCCAGCAGCACGGCAGAGCACAGCAGGTTTTCAAGCACAGCTGTCACTGCCATCCACCAGCGCCTCCTGTAGGCCTGGAGGAGTGAGGCCGCCATCGCTGCTGCTCTGTGGCGGCAGGAGAGAGGAGGAGGAGAGGAGTTAAAATGATTATTAGGAATAAGGGCTAGGTATAGCTATAGCTATAGCTATAGCTATATAGCTCTAGCTATAGCTATAGCTAGAGCTATATAGCTCTAGCTATAGTTATAGCTATAGCTATAGCTATATAGCTATAGCTCTAGCTATAGCTATAGCTATAGCTATATAGCTATAGCTCTAGCTATAGCTATAGCTAGAGCTATATAGCTATAGCTATAGCTATAGCTATATAGCTCTAGCTATAGCTATAGCTAGAGCTATATAGCTCTAGCTATAGTTATAGCTATAGCTAGAGCTATAGCTATATAGCTCTAGCTATATAGCTATAGCTAGCAAGCTAGCGGTAGCAGACATCTCAGCACAACTCCTATCAGAAATCCTGCTCTGGTCGGCCTTTGCGCTGTTCCAACTCTATCCCACTTATCCACCTCTGGCAGATCATCCTCCCCGATCCAGTTAATTCCATTTCAGTTTAAAATCATACTAATCCAACGTTTACAGCGGCTGAACCGCTTTACGACGTCATTCATCGTTTCGTGTTGTGCACCATGCAAATAATCATGACCAGGATTTGCGTAGCTTCACTTCCATTCTGTCTCCAACCTGTCACTCAGTTATCTTGCTCTACTATATTGCACCGCGTGTACTGGTCCTGTTCCAGTAGCGTGACGCGGTCGTTTGTCACCTAATGTGACGTTTCTGTCCTCTGCATGTTGTGTTTCTACGTATGTCCCAACCCCCGTGTCCTCTGCGCCCTTATTTTGTGCTTAATGGCTCTTGCGTCCTTGTTTTGGGTATTTTTATGGCCCATGGTCATGTGATCTTTTCGACAGTAACATGCCGGAGCACGACAGTTGCACATTCGCCCGGGACAATAATGTTCATTAGTGTGCACCGTCCTCTAAAGAAATAAATGTTGTCTTTGTAGATTGAATGACTTTCCCTCTGTATGTGACTCCAACTCCAAGGGAACAAAACCCCCGATGGTGCAACAAAACAAAACCAGAAGTTCCCCAAGATCCAAGATCGTTCAAAAAAAAGAAAATCCTCCATCCGCAGGAGCTTTTGGAGAAATGGCACCGTCTTGATTCCCTCTCGCTGATATTTCATTACGTTTCCTTCACTGCTCAGACCTGAAGCTGTCCCTCCAGACGGGACATTCTGCTCTCAGTTAGCCTAATGAGCACGCATGTGACCGGTCATTGTTTTGTAAATCCCAGCAGGCCACCCGACACCTCGGGTCTCATTGTCCTCCCGCTGTGCCGTCGACTCAGCAGCTATTTCACCCTTGATTTTAACCGGCGGGAACAATGCCCAGCGCTCCATCGGCCCGCCTTTGTCTTGCTAACAGGAAAACCATCTCGAGGGCCGGACGTTTCCACGCAAAAGCAGTGCACAGCTGCAGCCCAGGAGTCTTCCACCGGCCCGTGAACTCCATTTTTGTCCCTGTGCTTCGTGGCAACGGTGGCTGACCGGTCAGGAGTGAGTGGGGACACAGCTTTCAACGCAAACAGTGTCGTGACTGAACAAACAAAAGTCAGGTTAGTCATGACCACCTGGAAAGCACGTTCACACGCACACACACACAAATAGTGTGAGGGCTTTTTATTTTGTCACCACGTGGAGGGCGACTCCCCGCAATGTGACCACGCTAACAGGTTTATGTCCCTGCATCACGCATAGGCGCCCGGTCGCTGTCACCTGTGGCGCGAGCCACCGGCACACACACACGCGCGCTTCTTGCATGAATGTCACCTCTGGGTAACGAAACAAAGATCCAAATATAACTGTCTTTTCCGTTTGGCAACAGGCCAGAAGGCCGGAGGAGAACGGCACAGAGGGAGAGCTCATTCCCCCAGCCGCTTCATTTGAGGGGGGTCTGAAGTCAAGGCCTAAAACAGGAAACACTTTCAAGAGGTCCTAATGAGGGCATCTCTCCAGCATGCGTTTCTCTGTCTATGTGTGTGTGTGTGTGTGTGTTGTACGGCTTGAAGGAGCGAGAATCTAATGGGTCAGATTTGTCTGCGCGTATGTGCCTGTGAGGCGCACTTGTAATGCGATTATCTACAGCCCACTGAACAGCCTTTGTGCTGAAAAGAGTTTGAAAAGGGGGGATTTCTATGTAACTGACACCCCATGCTGAAAAACTTCTCACCGCACACACACCCCACTCCCCTCCACACACACACTTACACGCGTCTTTTAAATGGATAGCAGTCAAATAAAGATGTAAATCATATGACAGGAGCACAGACACTCAGTGTCCATGCCAACAGAGGCGCGTGAGGGATGTCATCGAGTGTGATGTTAGAAGCTTTAAACACAGAGCGGACGCTCAATGGCCGAAGTTCCAGGTTCAATGACACTGTAACGATCGTGTGCATGTTCTCAAGAACTCATCATCAAGTCGTGCTGGTGATCTGTGCAAAGAAAGGCTGATGTGTGTTTCTTCAAAAAGCTTAAGAGTCAGATGATCGTGGATCAAGAGGCTCCGAGAAACGCACCAGTGCTGTGTCACCGATTTATAGCGATTCACGCTATTCATTTCATGTGCTGCTTATCAAAGTTCTCTCTGCATGACTTGTCATGAGCGGGCAATTGTGAATTAAAGATGTTAACATTTCATTTGTTATTTTGATGAGTAAAACGGGCCCAGTCTATCACTAGTCTTTCCGTAAATCCGCATCGATGCCTCGTCTCCCAGTGGTTCCAGTCCCGCCAACCCTCTACCCTATCCATCCAGTCCTGAACATTCAGACTCGAATTTTTGTCTCGCCAACCCTCTACCCTATCCATCCAACCCTAAACATTCAGACTCGAATTTTTGTCTCGACAAACGCGAAACATGGAACTAGACCAACGCTGCATTCCTGGTAGGAGAGAGGCAGGACTAAGTTGTTAATGCGACGCAGCAGAGTGGACAGACAGCGTGGACACGGCCCATAAAAAGCCTAAGTATGGAGACGACAGTCACATGTGTTGGATTTGCTGTGCCGTGGCGGCGGCGGGCGCACAATAAACACACATCACATTCGCGGCCACAAAAGGAAGAGCGTGTGCTGGCATGCCTGCGCGAGAGAGAAACGAGGTATCGGTTGCTCCTCCGTTGTTTTGGAGCTCAGGTTATACGACCACGTGTGCCAGATGCAACAAGAGTCGCTCGCGGGCGGGCCGGGCCCCTGACTCTTCCCCCACCACCACTTCTGCTTATCACATTCTTCCTCCCCTAGTTTCCCGCCACTTTCGCGCAGCGCCGACGCAGTGACTTGGAGACATGGCACGTCGGACGCAAACGAGCGGACGGCAACAGGTCGGACCGCGGGTGGTGCTTAGCACAGGGACAACAGAGACCCGCCGAAGGGGGGGGGGGGGACATGAAACGGGAACGTCCTTTTGGGGCTGGCAAGCAGTTGCGAGCCCTTGTCATAGCGCTGTGAAGTGTGTGTGTGGGTGTGAGTGCAGGGACAACAGGTGTTGTCCGCTGTGACAGACACGCCATACACGGGAGCCGTTTCCTGAAATACCTGAGCTGCCTGATGCAATGTTGCCATGACTAGCCCATTGGAAATGTGTGTATTTACATAGCAGAGGAGGGGAGGGGGGTGTTACATTTATAAGGCATTAAAATGAGCCTTTTCTGTCAGCTCTACCTTGAAACGCTGGGCGTATTCAACGCATCCGACTTTCTTTCAAGTTTTCCTGTCACTGCTCCCATCCAGCCCTTGCTCTTTTTTCCTCGCAGGGATGTGCGTGACCTTGACCAGTCATGTTTATCCACCTCTGCAGGACATAAGGGGCCACAGGGCAAACTCTTTATCCTCACAAGTTTCCAAGAAAACAAACTGGGCTCTCTAGGAGCCTCTGTTCCCTGAGGAGTCCGGAAGACGCAACCCCCGAGGCTGCCCCTGCCCGCCAGCAGCTGTCTCTCCCTGGGTATGACCTCAGGCCGGGCTCCGGTTACCGCGCGGCTCACGTGCTGTCGCAAATGTTAAGTTCAACTTTTGTGCACCAAAAAAGACAAGGAAAGGTGGTGGGAGGCTCATCACCTGTTTCCCATGTACATCCCACTCTATGGATGAGGAGGCCCGGTTATGAAGACCACAGCGCCAAAAGAGACTGATGGCTCTGTCGCTATCTAATGAACCTCAGAGGGAACCTTTATTCACAGACACTTTCAGTCATTTAAGACACTGGTATAAATGTTTGTATCTGTAGTTTTGCCACCCCTTATGGATAATGTAATATTTCACAGAGGGAACCACCCCAAAGGATCAACAAAGTCTCTCTTGTCATTGCTCTGTATATCAATATAGTGGGATATTGGATGAATGTGAAGGGACATTTTTCCACTATTTCACCATTTTAGGAGCATACCAAACCTTTTTTTCCTCGATATTGTGATCCTAAAACCCACAGCACAAAGGGCGACCCGGTGAAGTACATGTTGCATCTAGCGGCATCAACTTGCTCCGAGCCACCACCATCTCCACGCTCCCGCGGTTCCACGACAACATCGAAAACTCTCGTCTCCCCTCCTCCGACGACCATCACCTCTGGTTACAGCCTAACTCACAGCCAAAGCACAGCTCAGCTATGAAAACAATAATAATAATAATAACAATATGAATGAAAAACCTTGTCTAGTCCAGATCGAGCTTAGCAGGAAAAAGCCTGAGTATTAACGGCTTACTACCAGGCCTGGAAACCACGACAGAGGTGAGTCAGAATGAGAGCCCTCACTTTTGTTGTGGTTTTTCAGGTGTAGACGAAACTCCGTATTTCACACACTCAACGGCCTGTTCCACATCCCTCCTCGTTTAACACTCCGGCACATAGTGGCTTTTGTGGCTCTGGATGCACTCAGGCTTGTCATGTCTCACTTCCATGCCACGTGTAGCTCCGTGTAGTCTTTCTCACAGTGAGTCACTAAGTCAAATTCATACAGAGAAGTACACATCAGAGCACAAGAAGCCGGATCTGGGGGGGACAAAAAAAAAACAAAAAGAAAACTCGAGTACTTACTGTAGTTGTGGGGTTTTCTCAGAGGCAGAGAGGGAGGGAGGACAGAAAAGGCTTGAAAGTGTTTCCTGATGAGAGTATCGATGAGGATAGGCAACGACTCTCTCACACACACATTCTCTCTCTCTTTCTCTCACTCATGCATGTATTTATACACACACAAACAAACACACACTATGTGAAAATCAGGTTCAATTTAAAGCCTTTTCAGCCCGCTGCTTCCGTTTCTGGCTGCTGGAGGATATCGTAGTAGTCTCCCCCTAAGCCTCCACACGTCTTTTCTCTTTCTCTCTCCGGTTTCATTATAGACTCCCCCCTCCTAATTTGACTTCTAATTCCCTCCCTCTTTCTCTGCCTGCTCTCCTTAAGAGTCGCCACCTCCACCCAGCCCGGGCCACAGGCGGGCAGCTGCACCACGGGTGTTTCACCTCCTCTTTCTGTTGTCGTTAGGCAACAAACGTTCCGAGCCACATGTTAAACAACTGAAACTCCGGCTGTTTTCATAGAGTTGGCCGTGTATTTATGGTCGAAGACACACATGGTGCTTTCACATGCTCACGTTTCTGCTCTGTAGACCCCGCGCTGTGTACACACTGTTTTTAGACATGAACGCTTATGGTCATTTTATTTATGGGACTGACCTGACCATGAACAGAATTATTAATGTAAGTACAGCAGCCAAAAATGACAAAAGAGTAGCTATCACATATTAAAATGTACCAAAATCCCTGGTAATTAATCGAACTGAGGGTGAACTTAATTTCAGCCGCAGTTGTCAGCAGGCATAGTTCAGCACAAAACCAGTGTGTTCTTGAAACTGGACAAACATGTTGACAGCGTCTGCTAGCCAGACTACTTGAAATTTTGTTCACATTCCTGTTTACCACTTCTTATCTGATGGCAGGTTCTACGAATGAGCCTAGTTCTTATCACATCACCACCATATGATCAGAGGAAGTGTGCGACAGATGCAGGCAGGTCCAGTGAGAGCAGTTTCCTCTCTTAAAAGCGTCTTTTATAATTCAGATTATAAACGTGTTTTCACAATGATTATGAATAACCATTACAGTACACACTGAGGTGCGCACAGGGATTGTATAAACAAAGTTAACGTGGAGAGAGACGTGGACAAGAGAAATGGAAAAATCTGTGCATCTGCTTCCACTCCAGTTCACATTTTTTTGTAAATTTAACCAGCACTTCCATTAACTGTTATCCCACTCCCTTTGTACCTTAATGCAGGGGTCTGCTGAATCCCACCCCAGCATGCATGAGGCAAAAGAAGAGGATGTGAAATCACACCTAGGAGCATTTTATATTCTCCAGTTAACCTAAACATGTGTATTTGGATTGTGGTGGAAACCTACAGAAAATCCTTCAAGACAATGGGAGACACAAATGACGGCTTCAATGGACACAAATGACGGCTACAATGACTATAACACAGAGAGAATGAAAGCAACGTCTTCAAGAGTGAGAGTATTGTTTGCATCATCAGTTTATATGAGATTAATATCCAGTCTCCATCTTTATTACTTCCTGGCAGCTCAGCTGTAATTCTCTAATAATTCGGGTTTTCTGTACAAAAGAATTAGTAATGCATGTTCTGTGGTCCTAGTACAAAAGAAAATCTCCAGCCTGCTGGGCTCTACGGGGAACTGTCAAGTTTTCCATTTCAAACATATAGCAGTCGGTTCCTTCGTCACAGCTTTACACTCGCTCATGAAACATTTGTTCCAGCTGCTGGCAGAAATCTAGGAACTCTGGGCCCCAGTTCTTTAATGAAATAATCCGGTTGGAATTTCAGTGAGCACTCTCCAACTGTGGACACCTGGAAATTTCACCTTTGACCACACCTGTAGAGTGCAGTGTCCTTGAGAACAACTGGAAGTCTGGCCCGGTTGTCGTACAGTTGGCAGCAGTCTACTGAACTTTCTTCACAACAGGGATGCCCAACAGAAATCAGCAGCCAGGGGTGAAACACAATGTGGACATCACACACAAACACATCTTTGCTTTAATGAATGTTTCTGTGAAACTCAGGGGCTTTGTTGGAAGAGTCGTTAAAATACAAATAAGCAGATACTCATGTATTTCACGCTCAGGCAGTGTTATTGATTCAAGTCTGAATGCAATATTTAATTCTGGATTAGACCACGAGGCTTAATTATTGCCTTTCCTTCTTGCTTTGTGGGTGCAAACATATATTGAATTACTGAGCATATCAGTCATTTAATGTTATAATTGATTTAATGGCAGAATGAATCAACATTCTTACTGCAGTTGAAACCTTTTGATGATGGGGAGCCGCTACCGTGTAGGATACAGCTTTTGATAAACAGACACAGAAAGAGAGCTCCACCTGCTGTACAGGGAGCAGTACTGGTGGGACGCGTCAACCCAGAAGTGTCACAGGAGCCTGCTCGTGCCTGTCTCAGGTTTGGACTGTGGAAGACATTGAAGGAAAAAACAGAGATGCAGGGACAAAATAAAAACTCTGCACAGAGACCCTTGAGAGAATGACCTGCAACCCTCTCGCTGTGAGGCAACAGTGCAAGGTGTCAACTGGTCATGAAACAACTGCAGAAAAAGATATGAAAGCATTTAGCAGATCTTCTCTCCCTCTCGTAGTCCAGCCATTCCACAGATCCTGTGATATCAATGACACTTTTGAAACTAATACAGTGTTCAGAAAGTTGGGGTTTTGTTTACACTGGTGTAATGATTATCAAGATGAGCTGGTCAAACAGGTGTGGAAGCTTAATATGAAACTGTTTTCATGTCCACGGTGACTTTGGCTTCCTGCAACAAAGGAATCAGAAATCAGATTAGCATAAAACAACTGAACAGTGTCAGTGTGTTTCAAATGAAGGAATGGGATAAGCCATGGAGGTTGTTACACAATGGCCAAAGATGCTCTCTGTGTAATGTATTTGATGGGCAAAGGCATATTTAGGATAATTACAAGTAAATGATTGTAGGTGCTGCGTAGCAGTGGTCAGAGTCTGGTAATCTTAGGCACAATGAGAGTTAAAGCTGCAGCACATATGGTAGATTTGTTATGAATTTTCAATGTTTTGAAATCTAGAGGTTTGCTGTAGCACCGCCGTCAGGACTACTGTCTTGTGTTTCCAGTTGAGGACATCTGACATGGGACTGGACCTTTTTAAAAAGTTTGGTTAGATTTCTCTTATGGAATTGTTGCACAAGCTGAGACTCAAATCCACCACTTTCAGTGTACGTGTCTAAAAGCTTCTTTAGTTAAGCCTCTTTAGTTTAGAGAATGCTACCAGGTCTAGCAGTAAGCTATGACAGTAAACCAAAAAACACATGACAAGGACCTTGGAATCTGCTCACCCCCATTTAATACAATACATTTGTTCTTGTTGGTAATTAGACCTTGTCTCTCTTGTGTTCATATCACATGGATGAATGTGTTCTCATGCTCCTCATTTGGTCTCAATTCAATTCAATTCATTTTTATTTAAAATGTCTATAACGTTAGCTCATGACATTTTACACAACAATCCGCATATACAGAACCATATACAGAACAGAGCCCACCAAAACTTAAATAGGACCCCATGAGCATGCTGAGACAATGGGGGCAAGGAACAAAAATCCTTTTAGCAGTGAGAAAAACCTTTTACAGAACCAGGTTCTGCACAACTACCGGTTTGGTAACAGTAGAAATGTTTATATGTAGCACACATATATATATATTCACTGGGCCAAGTGAAGCCTGATGGAACACAACACAGTAGTAGCCGTGGGTGGAGGCAGGGCCACGGTGAGGATCCAGGATCCAGCACAGCATCTGCATTAGAGATGAAAAGCTTCGTACATGAGGAGGAGGATTTTTGATTTGTATTCTATATGGTACAGGAAACCAGTGCAGAGAAGCTAGAATAGAGAGGACCTCTCCTCCTTACTGATTGTGAGAACACATGCTGCAATGGGTGATCTCTGATGTTCTGAGAGACCTGTTAGAGCATCCAGCTAGTAAGGAATTGCAGTAGCCTAGCCTGGGAGTAACAAAGGCGTAGAATAGCTTCTCTAGGATTTTTGCTTAAGGCAGTAGCAAAACCGTTTTGCAATGATATGATCTTAATGTCAACAAGGCAGGATTTAAGTTGTTGTAGCTGATTGCTTTCTGCTCGGGTAACGAGTGTGTAAGAGGGAACATAGTCCCAGTCTGGCCTCCTTCCACTGACTATCTGTGCACTTTAGAGTGCATTTTAAGATACTTTTATTCTTTTTTAAAACTCTAAATGGCCTTGCTCCTACCTCTCTGAGCTGCTCCATCCATGTGCCTATGCCTAGTCACAAACTTAAGAGGAACCTTCCCTTGCACATGAGACACGCCCCTTCACTGTCATTTTTTAAAAGTGTAAAACAAACTTTTACTCCCCGGCTTTCATCACAGCACAAGACTCTACTTTTGATCTAGTATGTTAGTGTTTTTTCAATATTTATCATCATTTTAACTCTGTAATTGTTTTATTGTTTTTATTTTTTCTTCTTTATTTCTTACGTTGTACTCCTATTTTATTTATAGCACTTTGTTCCAGCTGTGACCAGGTTGAGCTTTCATTTGGCTTAAATAGAATATAAATATGTATTACGATATAATATAAATATAATTACAGAGTGTCGTCAGCATAGCAGTGAAAATCTACAGAGTATTCCCTGATGATATTACCTAGCAGGAGCATATATAAAGGACTGAACGGGAACAGATCCTTGTTGGACTCCATGACTGATTTTGATGCGGGCAGATTGGTTGTTATGAACAAACCGATATCAGTCTGATAGATAGGAAATGAACAAACCTGACGCACTGGCTTTGATTTTAGAGTCTCGCCAGTAAGATCTGGTAGTTGACTGTATCAAAAGCAGCATTGAGGTCTGATAAGACCTCAATAACTTTAACCAGTACAGTCTCAGTGCTGTAATTTACTCTAAAACCTGACTGGAGAATCTCAAATACACCATTGTTGTTGATATATTCTCCCTGTTCCTTGAGGAGAGAGTTGTAATTCATACATGAGCTTTTAAGTCACGATATGGGTTACAATATGGACCTCACAAGAAGATAGATTTTAAGGGATCCAGGTCACTTCACATGGACAATTTCTAATGGTTAAGCTTAATGCCATATTTGCAGCATTACAAAGTGCACATGAGAGAGAAGCATGCATAGCAACAAAGCCCCCCAATCACATGCATTTGTTGATGTGTTTACGTATGCATTGTCTGATGTCTTTTCATTCTATTATAATTTTTCTGATGATAATTTTCTGTTTCAGACTGTTAAGAGACCACATTAATGCAGAGCAGACTGAACGCTCCATATGGGCATTTTCATATCAATCGGATAAACTTGAAGAATTCAGAAGAATTACACCATGCACATGAACATAATTTCTCTGCTACAATGTGCGAAGCCGTCTACAAACTGCAAAACATCTACGTTATGAGCTGGCTCATTGTCACTCTGTCATGAAGCTGTTCCAGGACTCTTGAGAAGAACAGGGCCAATGTTCATGGTACAAGTAACACCTGTAAAACGTGGCTGCTGTGAAAAGGCCTCATTATCTCAGGAGCTGTGATAGTATTCTACGGGAGCTTGCCAACACTCCGAATACTTTTACATTTCTAATTGCCAGCATAAAAAAGATCAAGCCTAACAAGCAACCAAACGTACTCGGCTAAACACATCCAGAGCCAAACCTTCTGGCTCTGATAAGGCAGACTTTCTGATTGGTTTTATGGACAGAGACGCTCAATGAATCCATTGTGGGACTGGGAACCTGCAACTCAGTGTGAATGCACCATTTGTCTTTCTGCCACAAACAGCGGGGAGTTCAGAGATGCTTACTGTACATGTGTTTGCTTTCACTCTTCGGGATCACTTAGGTGCTTTTTTGGCAAACCTTAGACATTCATCCAGACATTCAGTATTCATTTTTCCTCCCTGTGAGCAGCGGTTTCTGTGTTGGCTCCCTGCCACGAATCTCATTTTTCCTCCTGACCCTTTTTATAGTGGACTCATGAGCATCGGCCGACGCCAAGGACAAAAGAAACCTCCAGACGAGGATGTTTTTTACTTCCTGTGAGCTTTCTATTCTTTTCTCTTTGGGAGAATTTGGCAGGACGAGGATTTTTTGGAAGATTCACTACTGTTCCAGAGTCTCCTTACTTGTGCTGCATGTAGTTGGCTGGGATTCAGTAAAGTCCCGGAGCTTTTGGAACGACTTTGGAGAAGTTTCCAGACTGACAGGCTTCAACATTGTACCCCTGGAGTTGTGGAAAGATTGTATTTAATTGGGACATGGCTGAGCTCTCAAACCTGTACGGTGACACAGAGATTCAGGCCAGAGATTCAGACACTCCTCATAATACATCATGGATGATAAAGAGGCACCTCAAAATGAAATATTTTCTATGATTTATGCATTACATGAAGAACACTAACCAAAAATTGAAACTTGTGATTTTATGAGCAGTTACATGATCCTTTCTCAACTGAGCAGCAGGCTCCCTGTTGCGCCTGGCAACTGGTCTCAGCCAGGAAGAACTCTGGTGCATAAAACCCCTATAAAACAGCAAATACCTGTTTTTACATTTCAGTTTGTGTACAGAGCAAACAAATACTAGAATAGAATAGAATCATTTCCCCACAACTTCACAGAAATTTAACAGAAATCAGAGATAACAGAAAGTTTATTCTTGATAGTACAAGCAATTCAACTTACTGCCTAGATGTTTAGTATGCATGGAATGTAGTTCTTCAACCACATACACTGCAAATTTTCCAACACAGGTAAACACAGGACGATACCATCTCTTTCATATTCCCTTGTTTCCATCTGCATATCTGCATGTGTCTGTACGTGTGCAGTTCCAATTGACCTGAAGCCCCTTTATAAAAGGAGCCGTGTGATGCGGCTGCTGTTTGACATAGTTAGGGAAATTCCACCTTATTAGACCTAATTATCATTCTTCAATCTGTTTCTACTTAAGAAAGGTCCAGACGGCAATTAATGAATGTACACACACACGCACACACTCTCACTCAGACTCAATGTGGTCTTAATTTTCATTAACGGGGATGGTTGGCGGTTTTTGGCAGGGCATCCGGCGAGTCTCACGGCACCTGAAACATAAAACATATCTAATCCCCTGATTCCGTTACCAGAAGGACGTAACACATCATTCTTCTCGGCTCAAAACCGCTCACAGGTGGTCAAACGCAGTCAGCCACACATCGCAAGGCGCTAATCGTGACGCTCTGCGTGCGCCACATGAGGGCAACATAGGCCTATAAAAACAGCATGGGGCTGCTTTTTACAAGAGAAGTCTATTTAACCTCATTAACTACCGGCCAATCGTTTAGGAAACAGCACTGTGAGGCTGAGGCAGAGCAGTTTCCAGTAGGTTTATTTACCCCCTGGCGACATTTGGACCAGGAGCACCTCTCTTTAATGCAACCCAGTGCTCTCCTTTAACACACACACACGCACACACACACACACACACACACACACACACACACACACACACACACACGGAAAACAAAGCACAAATACATCTTTTTGACACATTTCCTCCGTTCCAGCCTTTTGTTCCCTTCAATAACTTTGAGGCTTTTCCAGTCCCAAAGTCACATAACTCTTGCCTCCTCCGGCTTGGAATGCGTTTTCCCATTATTCTCCATTACTCCACAAGAATAATTCTGCCCAGTGTCTCATCAGCTGTTTTCATACATGTGCTGGTGCAGCCAGTCAATCCTCTAAGATTAATGGACTTAGAAAAGCTCATCTCCAAGCACAGCCCCCCCCCCACCAGTGTGTGGTTTTCAGCGCGGCGATGCACGCATGCACATTGTATCGTTTATTGAGAAAACAGTGGCCAAGGTAAAAGCAAAACCTTATGAGAAACAGATGTGTGCAAAGTTGTTTGACACAGAAGTGAAATTAAAATTCATCTTGAGGAAGTTGTGATTTCACATGATCGGAGATTCCTGTACAAAAAACACCCATCACCATTGCCAACAGTTAATAAAATCAAATTCTATTACCACTAATGCAGTCAATTCAGCTGATTTAATGGTGCTTGACTGCGTTAACTGTTCTTAGAATCACAAATGAATGCTATAAGTGTTGAGATTAAAGTGCTTTAAGTTTCATCACCACCACATCAGACAGCAAAGACCTCCTGCTTTGCAGCATGTAGTGAGCAGGAGCTCTATTGTAGCACTCACAATAGCTGCTCTGTACTTAATTTTTCGCAAAAGGCACTTTTTTTTTTCATTATCCAACAGATCTTGCAGGCCCCGGGAGCCTTTGAGGCTGTTTTTTTGGAGCCAGGCATGCTGGCAAGAAAGATGTACAGATTTATTACAACCAAATAAGACTTTTGTCAAAATTGAAAGAAGATGTGAAAATGGAGTCCAGGTTGAACATGGCCTGAGTTATGCTTCTTTTGAGGGGCATTTCAACCTGCAAGGCATTTAGTGCAGGCCCTGATTAGCCTCCCTGCTGTCTCTCTGCATGCTTGCGCTCTGGAGCCCGGTGGGTAGAGCATGGTACTATCCACGCTGTGGTTGGACTCCCACTGGGGCTCCTCAAATTGAAACTGTATGTCTGCAGTGCACCGAAAAGACCAATAATAAAATGTATCCTTCAAATTGCTTATGGTACATTTGCAGCTCGTGAGGCAAGTAGGTGCCTATGAATAATTAGCACATTTACCTTCGCTTTGTTCCCCAGGGATTCCTGCTGTCGGGAAAAATGACAGCCATCACTGCGAGTGCTGTTCAATCAAAGAGGCCCTGGTGTGCCGTTGGGCCTATGGGGAAATCGAAGCTCTCCCTCTGGCTTGAATAATGGCGTGAGGCTTTTTTTTGGAGACACGGGCACGGAGTCAAAGGAGCCCTGACTGCGCATAAAATCCGAGGCGGCGCTAGCGCAGGACTAGCATAATCGCATAAACACGAGATAATTATGCGACAACATCGCGACCGGCGGCGACAACGCATGATGGATGAGCCATGGGAAGAAGACATGAAGGCAGCGGGTGGAGAAAGGCACAAGGGCTACCGGTGTAACACAAACTGTGGACGGAGGGATGGGAGTGAGAGGCGAAACAAAAGATGGACTGAAGGAGTAGCAGAGAGCGACAGTGTTCCGAGTATCTTTAGGCTGCGGAGGAAGCCCTCTGTTGCCCTTCTTCTATTTCTGCCTTTTAAGGAACTCCATAACCTCAAGTAGATAATGAGTGCCTCCAAGCAGGCTGAGTAAATCAGACAGAGAACAAGGGAGGGGGAGAGAAAAGGTGTGTGTGCCCCTGTTGTGCCTGTGTATGTGTGTGTGTGTGTGCGTGTGTGTGTGCGTGTGTGTGTGTGTGCGTGTGTGTGTGCGTGTGCGAGAGTGTGCTTGCTGAGGGGGGTGAGGGTAGATTGAGTGAGGCAGTGGGAAACAGTGGAAGGAAGAGGAAGATTATAAATGATAACAAATGAAGCGAGAGAGGCAGAGAGAAGATCTGAGCTGAGTGGAGGCGTGTGATAAGATCTTGCATTAACTTAAAAGCATACTTTAATGAAACTTCGGTGAGAGCTTTAGAGAGGGAAAAGCAAAGATGGGTCCCATGCAGGTTAGCAAAATACACATCTACCATGTATTTTTTGACTCTTTGACTCCGTGTTTAATTCACAGTCCCCCTCTCACCATTCTTTGCTCTCACCACGCTCCTCCATTCACAGGCGCATTCCAGTTTTTCCTTGCCAAAATTTACAGGGGAGCAAAAACATCAGCTTCTCCTCTGGCTGGAGGGAGCCTCGAGAGGGCACCACAAATTCAGGATTCAAGGAGACCACGACCTCATCACAGGGTTCAAATGAACGGTGATTAAGTCAACTTTGACCTTCATTGGAGTCATATGCGTCGGGGCGAGGGCCCCGGAGAGCTTCAAACAAAAGTGCCCGTCCGACTGTCTTTCCTCATTCGTTCAGCAGACAACTGCTTCACAGGTCAGGTAAGGTTGGTTTTGTGGAGCCAGTTTTCCTCAAAGGAATATGAACTGCACGGGATGTCGTCTGAAAAATCCCCACACACAAAAACAATACCAGAAAAAAGTAAGAAATTTGGAAAGATAAATGTCAGCATATAGGTCAAATGCAGAACCGTGACTTATGTTTATGACGATCCAAAGTTGGGAGCTGTTATATCCATTTGAATAAGTCAGCGTGTCAAAAGTAAAGAGACCCAAATATGCAGAAGTCTTTGGAGAGAATGGATGAGAAACTCACCATTTTACATATATACAGATCCAGTGAGAAATACCCAGACCACTGGCCAGCAAGCTGCTTTGCAAAATAAATCAAAACGAAGTCGCTGCAATGGGGTCTATCGTCAACAAAGCTGCAGAGAAAAATCACAGAAAAATCGCCTAAATGAAACCAGAATGCATGTTATTGTATCAACCAACCCAAAATCATCCTCCCTTCAACATCTTGGACAAATGACCAAAGGGTGTTTGTTTTGGCATCTTTAACAACTCATAGTGTTGAGGTTCCCGGATCCTAGAATGAGGTAAAATGACCTTGTCCATTTAAATTATCACCATCAGAAAACTACAAACCTTGAACTCCTAATAAAGTGCAAAGCTGTCAAATTGATTTGCCTTATTTTTCAGCTTTGTTCTCTTTTTCCCTGCTCTTGGATGTTAATATCGCATATTGATCCAGCATGGTGCCACTTCAAGTAGAGACAAAGCAGCTAAAGTCACCACACCATCATGACTATTTCATAGCTTAATTCTTCTTTTTTTTTTTTTAAGAGACAAAAAGAAAATCTGAAGCGAAGCGTATCCCCGGGCCTCGTTTGTGGCTTCTCTGTGTTTTTCTCTGCTCACGCATCCTTCACATCCTACACATTCAAGTTCAGACTAACGAGAGAGGTGGTGCCCCAGTGAAACAAGCCCCTGGCTTTGTGTCAAAGCTACGCGACACAAAATCTCCATATCTGAGCATCTTTGTGGTGTCACTCAATTTCCTACTTTTCAGTCGGGCTTTCCTGTCAAAAAACGACAACGGTCGGACTAATAGAAAACAAATAGCACCCGAGCTCAGAATGATGATCTCATGTGATGCCAATGAAAATAGAGCCCCTATTCTTTACCCTTATTTGTGGCTCTGTCTCTGTTTTACTGTGTTTCTCTGCATTTTGCTTTCCCGCCTGTCCGCTTTGCTGTCCTTAAACTGCAACAGTTGTGGGAAATCAGTCCCAGCTGTCAGCACTTTGATTTGATTGTAGAATGTGTCAATCAAGCTGGGGCACGTTGCAGAAAAACAAATTCTAGTCACTTGTTATTTCAGCTCCCACTGAGCTCTCTGCCAGAGTATTAATTGTGTCTGTCACACGGGTCCGGGTTACCCAGGAACCCAGGGGCAAACTGACCAGCTCATCTGATCCATGTTCCATCCATCCAGCAGGGCCAACATTAAAGCACAAACGTATCCAAAACAATGTGTTCTGGACCTCTTTGAATTTCCTTGCTCCTAGCTGTAAATACTTGCACGGCAGCTGTACGATTATTGTCTTTCTTTTGACATTGAGAATGGGAACGCTCTCTGGATTCAAACTGGGAGAAACAGAGCCTCAGCCTTGTTCTGCACAGTGGGAGTCTCTCCCCTGGATATGCACAGTGGTGTTTCAGATCTCTGTCAAACATCACAGCCCAAGTCACAAATGGGATGTGAATCAAATCATTCGTCTGGTCAGAAAGAGAGAGAAAAAAAAAGTGGCTTTTTCTCGAGTGCTCATCCTTGTCCGTCCTGGCAGGCAGACACAGGCATGCCCCGCTCCAGTTTGTTTTGGTCCGGTCTTGTCTCTCTCTGCTCAAATGGTGAAAGACCAACACGGTATTAAAGAAAATAAAACTCAGACAGCGTGACGGAATGAAGAACTAGCATCATATTACCGTGGGCTTTTTTAAGAGGACCGTAAAAAGATATGCCCTGTGTACTTTCCACGCCTGGACCGGGGAAATATTTGGTTCTGCCTTTTCTACGCCTTTTGTGAAATGGTGCGCTGCGGGAGCGGAAAAGAAAATGGTCCAGAGTTTGCAAGAATTTAGGAAAAGCAAAAGGGGGAACGTGTGAAGAAGTGTGAGTGCTGGAGAGAATGTGCATTGTGTCCGTGCCAGTGTGCGTGCGTGAGGCAAGGGCGTGAGAAAATGAAATGGTGTTCCCAAGAAAGTCCTTTATTTGTGCCTGTGATATTTTTTTAATGCTCTGGGTCAAAATACTGTTTCACACTGTGTCCCCATGGAGACCTACCACAGAGCAGAGACACATCAGGACATCGCAGCCTAAAAAGTTCAAGTGTGTTTGTCTCATTCTACAGCTATCCCCTCACGCCCAGTGCATAAACTCTGCACTAATGGTTATCCCACTGCATTCTCATCCGTTACTTGTCTGAAGAATTCTGTATTTATTGCCACATTGTCTCCATTGTGATGCAGCATGAAAACTCTCCTATGTGAGTGACTTAAGTGGATAAAAACATCTGCTAAACCAAAAGTAAATAGAAAATTGGTCATACTGTGAATTTTGGTTGTATGAACAGTGACTTAGTCCGTCTTTGGGGCCTGTTGTTCCTGGAGAAACAGGTTGAAATCTGTCCTCATAGAATTTACAATGAAAAGCGACACAGCTGCTTCATACTCCTTTCTCCGTCCACTTACAGGTCACATACAATCTGTGTCATTATGGGCTGAGTCATCTGGCTCCCAGTGCTTCCACGCTGGACATTGAGAAAACAGCCTGTGATCCTTTAAAAGGCTTGATATCGTGTAAAGATTTTACTCAAACAGAAGCAAAAGTGAGCGGAGAGCTCCCTTTCTCCTGCCAGGGATTATTCAAGATGTGGTGCTGTGTTTACAGTGGCAGCAGGAGGGTGTATGTGGGCTCCGTGCCAAATAAATCATCATCATCGTGAAGCAATAAAGCAACATGTCATCGCGTTTTCAAAAGACGTCGATGAAAGAAAGCAATATGCGCTCATCAGAAAGACAGCCTTGAATTTGAACCTGAAATGTTACATTTATTGTGTCGCTGTCCATTTTGTTGATTTACATAGCAAGTTTAACTGGGCTGGGGTTGCGATTGTTAGGGTTAAGATTGGGTACGCGCCTACATTTTCGCTGTAAGTGACAAAAACAAGTGTAAGACACAGCGTGTGTGTGTGTGTGTGGGGGGGGCGGGGGGGGGTAGCACAAGAGAGCGGGAGAGAGAGAAGAGAAGGGTGTCTGTAGTTCTTCCATAATCTCCTGCCTTTGTGTGTCTCGCAGACATTTTAAAAGCTTTCTATTTACCTTTCGCACCATTCTCCCATTTTCAGGTTGAAGAGCTAGATAGAGGTATGTGTGTGTATGTGTGTGTGTGTGTGTGTGTGCGCGCATGTGTGGGTGTGTGTGAGCATGCGTGTGTGTGTGAGACAGACAGAGGGAGAGACTCCGAGCACTGTAAGTCCTCCTGTGTGGGTGGACAGCTGGTCCAAAACAGGCGTTTTAGTCTCTAACAAACCGTGACACGTCAAACATGTAATGTCAACCGCGACACAGCAACACATAAAATGCCTCATTGACTCCCACCCATGGCCCGGGGGGGAAAGAAACGAGTTTAAAAAAATCTTTTTGCTCACACACAACTGCAACCATTAATCATAAATGAAATTTTACGAGGTTTTGGGGGGAATATGATTGTCATGAAATGCGCCAAACAGATACGTAGAGAGGGAAGTTCCTGGCTACAACTGCTGGAATCACCTCAGGATAGCTTGGCTCGGGGAGCAGAAGCGCTGACATCCTCCCTGTGTTTGGATGTGTGTGTTTACTTCAGTATTATCCCCCCCCCCCCCCCCTCCTCCCTTTACCTGCCCCCACCCCTGTGTTTTGAATTTGTATGTGCTATGTTTTTGCCAAGATGCGTGTCAGTTCCCAGGCCTATTAGATGCCATCAAATGTCTCCTCCATCACCCGTCTGTCATCTGCCTCTGCTCTCTGTCAGTCTTTCTCACCCCTTGAAAGGGACTCTTTTCATCGCTCTCTCACCGCATTGCCACGAAAACACACATGGAATGTAAATTCTGGCAAGACAGACTGGCAACAGGAAAAAAAAAAGAAATAACCACATTAAACAGATGCTGAAATACCTGATTTTTCTGAGTGTGATTTCAAACTTAATTGACAGATCCTTTCATCAAAGCGGAGTCATCATAATTGCTTCAGATGTGTTGGATTTCAATTGGTGAGTTTACTGTGAGTTGAAGTGATCCTGCACTAGCTATCAGAACAACCCAGTCTCATATAAAAACGTTCCCTGACTACATTGGGCCATGGTGCAAAAACGTAGAGGGTTTGCAATAGCGGCCCTTGGATTGTGTGACTGCTGCACTGACCCAGAAAGTAACATATGTCAGTATGCAAACTGTGGACGGCCTCTGCTCCTCACACGTGACCTTTGAATCTTGACAGGCACTTTTGAGGGCGGACAGCGCCGCAACAATGTGTGCTACAGACAAGATGGGATTGGTTCTGGAAAGCTCTTGACCTCTAGTACCACATCAAATGGCAGACCAGTAAGAATGACCACGAGGAGGGGTCAAAATATGATTTCACCTTTTTACTAATAACAGAGATCAAATCTGACCAAACAGGTGTGCCTCTCATCCACCTAAACCTATAATAAGCCTGGAGGGTTCCTGGTCAGAATTTTTACATAATAGTGAAAGCACATATTTTTCTCTTAAAATCTAATCAAAGCTCATTTTTATGTAAGAACTACCTCAAGTGATTGATTTTTACACTAAAAATAAGAAAAATGTCTGCCATGTTTTTTGTTCCTATTGCCTGGATCTTAAAGGGACATACTTTTATACTCTTTGTTTTTCTTTTCCAAAATCAATATCAGGATTTATGACCTCAGTACTATGTACTATGTACTATGAGCTCAGCTAATAATCCGACACATTCTTGTAAGCAAAGAATTTTTGATTTCTAGACTAGATTAGATTATATTAGATTGGATCAGATTAGATTAGATTAGATTAGATTTAGCTATGATGGGCAAGGTCAGAGGGCAGTGTCATGACAGTCCACCATCTTGGTATTTATTTGAGACTGGGTTGTTCAGAAGCACCTCAAACCTCTCCTCTTTTATCAACCTGTGTGCACCATGTGATGCGAGTACAACAAATAAATGCTAAAAAGTAAAGATTTAAACACAGCTCAGCACAATCATGATACGGGACACTTGCACATTTACTGAATGGTAAGTAACCTAAATTGCGACTCATTTGTCACATTTGTCTCACAGCAAGAGGGTTGCCTGTTTGAATCCTGATCTGGAGCTTTTCAGAGATTTTTCGGTTAACAAGCACTTAGATTCCAAGCCACGCGGGCTGTCCCAGGCAACAGGTCGTGCACAAGCTCACACAAGCTACCTGTTCGCTCATTACCCGGCATGAAATTGCAGAGAGATGACGTATAGGATGGGTGGAGAGAGACGCCGCTCCTTTACATCAATAACACCTCACTGGAGATCGAGGCCCGGGTTTTGACAGGTGCCGGGCAGCAAAGCTCCGCCACGTCGCTCTGCTTGGCTGCGTGGGCACCTGTGACGTCACGTCTGGGCCGCACGTCTGTCCGCCGCGTGGTTTCGGTTCCGCCGCCCCAGCGAGGCTTCCTCCATCACTATAGGCACTGCAGCTGGATCGCAGCAAGAAGGAGACACAGGTGTGAAACAAGGGTGTGCTGTCAGGCTTGATATGTTGGTTTTGTAAATCAAGCCTTTTTACGCCGTCGAGGTCAAAACAGACCTCGCGCGCATGTCAGCTCAGGTGAGACAGCTGTGAGGGCCCGAACATCCACACACACAAGCCAGCCAACCATCAGATGGATGAGCACCCAGTCCCATTTTCTCCTTAATTGCTTTTGAATGCATGTCGACGGGCTGAGCAACCACGGGAATGACAGCTTGCGGTGTTTTCCTAAGGGACTAAGTCAACAAGCACAGACAGTGACATGAAAGAGCTCACACACCTCTGCGGTTTTGCTCGCTCTCACAGACGACCGATTGATTAACTCATAAATCACGCTGGTCCCCGGGAGCCCTGGAGCACCCCTCCAACCTCCACCAACCCCAACAGACAGCAGCAGCAGCAGCAAAGAGCTGCAGCCCAACCCTGCGCCCTCCAGCTAAGCGGGATGTTCCAAGTCATGGCAGAAACCCAGCAGGAGGGAGAGGCCAGGTGGGGCAGGTATGGTGGGTGCCCGGGAGTAAAAGGAGAAAAATTCAGGGTTGGGTCATGGAAACGACAGGTAAGGGATTAGTCTGTGTTATTTTTGCGACAGGGAGTGATGGATAAAGAGAACACAGAGGGACTTAAAGAGGGATATAAATGTGTTAAAAAGACAAAGGAGAAGATAGGCAGAATCAAACACTGTGTAGTGCTGCCAAAACGGAGAGGAACGAGCATGGGGGGGGGGGGGGGACAGATATGGAAAGAAGAGGGAGAAAAAACATGGAGGAATGCAGTAAATCCCTGAGCGACTGAACAATCCTCTGGAGAAAGAAAAGAGGAATTTTTATGTGCTGCAGGTGAGCAGAACAGAGAGGGGAGAGGGAGAGGGAAGAAGACACGGCGAAGGAGAGAGAAGGGGATAGACAGATGGAAAAGGAGGGAGAGAGCGCGGGGGTGGCCGAGGGAATTCGAGGAGAGCGTGAAAGGGTTTGATTGTAGCAGAGAAAAAGGGGACACGTGGGGAGAAAATGAGGCACGGGACGACACAAAATGGCTGCTCACGCAGCCCGAGAGGGTGGCACGCGGGAGGACGCCGCGGAGGACGACGTGAGGGGAGACCGAGAGACGGAGCGTGACGAGTGAAGGGATAAATAGCCAACGGACAAGACAAAGGCAGAAGGAGGAGGAGGAGGAGGAGAGGCAGCAGATGCGTCTGCGGATCTCGCAGGCGCACGCGGGTCTTCTTGGACCGTCGTTCTGATTGATCAGTCTCGACGATGAGTTCATGCGCAATAAATTCATCGGGAGACACAAAAACAACGTTGAACAGCCTTCTGGGTCGAGGAAGGAGCCTTCCAGGCGTCGACCCGTTGGAGTTTGTCCAATCTTTATTGGGATTTTATGTCTCACTGTTAATGTGTCACTGACAATAAAATCACATTTATGCTCTGCAGTTCCCGTACGCGGCGCAACAGGTGTTTTGTTTACCTCCGCTTCCAAAAGACAGAGCGTACCAGCAAAACCGAGCTGGTGGATACATGTAGGCACCTGCATCGTTGTAAATTGTTTTCTGCCTCTGACTTTCATTTCACCGATGTCTTATCATCATGTTAATTAACAGAAATATATGTCTTTTATGACCAGAATGTTTGTATTCATGGGGATTTGTATAGACAAAGGTCTCACCTTTGGCATTTTGCTCGAGTCTCAATCATCTTTTTTTTTTTTTTTTTTAACAATCCAGGTCAAATGTTTCAGCTTGCAGCGTCTGAGCAGTGTCTTTTATGATTGGTAGTGTGAGACAGAATAAATAGCCCCCGAGGGGAACCTCTTCCAATTGTACACATCAAAGTGTGTTTCCAGGTCTCTGGCAGCACTGCTCTTCATGCAAAAGCGTTTGTATGCAGCCTTTTGTGGCCGCAGAGGGAGCCACATGAAGTCTTACAAAGTGCATCAAATGAAGTCCCGAATCTCCAACGAAACTGTCAGCGGCCGTTCCAGATCATGTCCATCAACGCCGGTTTTTGACCGAGGAGAAAAATGTGCGGCCGTGATTCTGAAAATCTATTTTGCTGAAGTGACAAAACCAGAAGTGTTTAATTGCCGTCAGGGGAAACGGAGGAAATTCCCCCAAATTTTGGAATGGAGCAAAAGAGCCAGTAAACAAAGCCCGAAGAGGTGTCCTCCACGAGCGAATAAGAGCTTGCTGACAAGATGGCCGGCACATCGGCCCTCAGCCCGAGCTCGCGGCCAAGGGACATCGATGCCTCGTCACTGGCAGTTTCGGTTCTTAATCGAAGGGCTCGCCAGCTGAGTCATATGCTCAGAGTTCAGCGATCCTGTTACGTATTAGTTACAGCAATTTGTCTCTGCTTCGCTGACAGAGCGAGGCAGACAGACAGTGGGGGAGAGAGAGAGAGAGAGAGAGAGAGAGAGAGGGAGAGAGAGAGAGAGAGACGACGGAGAGCCAAAGCTGTGCATGACAGGCCTCATTCCAACTAAATTCTGACACATAGATAATGATTCACACACGTGCTGCTCTTGCAAGCCCACACACAGCAAACAATACACACACGCATGTGCGCGCGCGCACGCACACACACACACACACACACACACACACTCAGACACACACACAGACCATACAAAGCTGCCTTTGTTTACTACTGGCGGCCTCTCAGTCATTGCTTAATGAATGTTAAAAACACACAGTGTCTCCACCGTGCGTGCGTGTGTGTGTGTGCGCGCGCGTACATGTGTGTGACGTCTCTGTCAGTGTTAACCCTTTACCCCACTTAGTGAGAGTCATGAGTGGTGTGTGTGACGATGTGTCAGCGTTGACACAGTCACCCTCCCAAGTAAGTCACTTCCGGCTTAGCTCATGCTTGCTTTTACAGCTTCGTGTGTGCACTTGTTTGTCAGTGCGTGGTCCATATTTGTGATTTGGCGTGTGTGTGTGTGTGTGTTAGGGCGGGTGTGTGCAGGTGTGTACCTTGGAGGTGATGGAAGGGAAATACTCATTGATCCTTTAATATCTGGCCTGGGGCAAGGAGTGGGAGCCAGGGAGCTTCAGAGCACGTGGGAAAACGCAGCGTGTAGAGCAGTAAAGGCAAGATAGCAGGTGAGAAGGCAGTGAGAGAGTGCGTTCGAGACGAGGGAAGTGCAAAAAAAATGGGGGAAAAAAAAAGATAAGAGGCAGGGGCGGTGACAGAGACGGGGGAGAGAGAGAGGCCACACTCGAACACAGACACAACAAGGGAAGCGGGGCGGTTGGTGGGATTATGCAGGGTGTGTTTGTACCTGCGCCTGTTTGTGCACACGTAAATCCCTCCCTGTCACAGGCCAGAGGAGCGTTTTTTGGGGGGGGAAGAGGAGCTTCGTGAGATAATGTGATGTGAAAAGAAAAGGCAAAGTGGGTGGAGGGATGATGCAGTGGGAGGTGGGAAGAGAAGGAGATGAAAGGAAAGAGGAGAGATCGTAAATTTTCACCAGGACAGACAAATAAAAACTCTCTCATACCCCCGCCTTGCTCGCTTGCTCCATTTTTTTTCTTCTTTTTGTCATGAATGTGAGCCGGCCTTTGTTTTCTTGAAAACGCCCCGACCCCAAACTCCTCTCCCCTTGTGCCAATCACCCGAAACCATCCCTATAAAACTAAAACCATTGCAGACAGAAAATCCCATATGCATTTCTTTTTTTGTCTCCTCCCATCAGAGCTCCCCAATGACCAATAACACCATGCTCTGTACAAAAGCTAGTATTTATTCTCTCTCGAGTTACGATACAGTATTTTCACACTGGAGGAAAAATAAATAAACATTTTGTTCAATAAATATTATACAGATATGATCCATAACCTTTAGCCACATCTTTCAAGGCACATCGCAAAGACAAAACAACGTGTTTACCTTAAGAAATGAAGCCGTCTGTAATTTGCCAAGGGAGAAAAGTCTCTGACTGCGTGTTTTAAAAGGCACATGAAAGAATTGTTGAAGTCTCTTAAAGAAAGTGTTTGACATTTTGGAACAATTCGCGCTCTCTCACTGAGAATTGGATGACGGAGTGGATCCTGTCCGTTGCCAGAAGACAGTTAAGTCAGGGCAGCGTGACAGCTGAAGCTGGACAAAACAAAGCAGGAAATCCTGCTGCTGAGGCTGCTGCTGCAGCCGTAGATCATGGCCACAACTTGTCCTGTGTGGTATCTGATTTGTTGCTCTCATCCGTCTCCAAAGAGGCAGAGCAAGAGCACAGGGACACCGGAGAGCAGCCTGCAGCAGACTGTGATGGACAAAGAAAAATAACCCCCGGCGCTGAAGCATTCCGCTTGAGCTTCTCTCTGCGGCTGTTTGGGAGCCTCAATGATGTAAAACCAGGACGCGGCTCTGCATGCAACTGGCCAGGAGAGGATGGCGCAGCCCAGGCTGAGCTCACTGCAGTTCCACTCCAGCATCCTTCTCCCTTCTCGTTGCCAAACGGCATAAAAGAAGGGGGGGGGGTAAAGTTAAGGCCGTGGCCTTCTAGCAGCGTGACGCTAGTAATTAAACCCAAAGACCGAGTGAGAAAGAGTTTTACTCACTCTTCCCGAGTTGGGACTGCACTTGAAATGTCGTGTGGTGTTGGATTTCTCTGCTTTGTTGTTCTAAACCGGATCGGGCCGCTGTGTACTTCCATTGAGAGAGACTGGTCTGTGTAGTTATCCGTTTTGTCAGAGAGGCTGTACATCTTTGCGCATTAGTCTTAATATTTCACAAAAAAGTTCCACAAATTCACAGACGACACATTACTTGCATGATGAAGGCCCCTGGAGTTTGCAAGTTCTCCCCAAGTTTGCATGAGTTTTCTCTAAGCACATCTGTTTCTGGTGTGTGTGCGTGTTCATTTGTGTGTGTGTGTGTGTGTGTCTTGCGATGGACCAGTGACCTGTCCAGGGTGTATTCTGGGCCTTTGCTCTACGTGTGCTCCAGCAGACTCATTTGACACTACAAAGGTACAAAGCAGGTAAGATTATGGATGGATGGATGGATTATGGATTGTCTAAATTCATCAGGAAAGCTAGTAAGAAACATTTCTTGACGCACAGGATGCGCAGTCGTTGAATTTCAGAGAAAATGTTTCTAATCTAATCAAGGCTACGTTAAATATTTCTTGCTATGGCATGAAACTATAAAAAAGTGGTACAGCTGAATGGGAACAGCATAGCAGTGAAGAATACGTTAAAGCACCAAATACCACAATAAGTGTGTGTGTGTGTGTGTGTGTGCGTGTGTGTGTGTGTGTAGCGCTCTTGTAGAGTTACAGTAACTGAGCAACTTGTCATTACTCAGCAGCTACCCCTAATCCTGTAATTTCCAGTGCCCACCCCCTGACTCACACCCCCCTCCTCCCTCTCCTTTTCTTCGTCTTCCTCTCCTCTTCTTCATCCCTCTGGCCATTTCCCTCCTCGCCTTTTGTCTTTCGCCCATTCAGAAAGTTTCCCTTCTTCCTTTAGACAAAATGAATGTTTGCTGATTCACACATCTGGGGGTCACTGAATCAGCTTTCTCCCTCAATGGCCGCACTGTCCGTCTCCCTGCCTGTCACTCATTCTGCCCACCGTGTGTGTGTGCGTGTGTGTGTGTGTGTGTAACCACCAACAGTGGTATTTCTGTGTGGACCTATGAGCCGTGAAGTCCAGTAACTCAGTCCAGTCTCGGTGCATCTCTCTGAATGAGCTGCTATGTAGCGGGCAGCATTGCTGGTAATGTGCTGGCTTTGTGTGTGTTATATTCCATTAGCAACTCTGGTGACCTGCCAGACACTCTGTCATTCACTTATTCCAGTATGGATGAATAGGTTAGGGGGTGAATGTGTTAATGTGCTTCTTGTCAAGCCCTCGTTTTTTTTTTCCTCTCATTTGCCTTTGTGCAAATAATAGTTTGCTGGTTTACTGTGCCTGCGTGTGCGCGCCTTAGCCTCGGAGTCTCCTCTTGAGGCGGTTGAAGTCTTTGGCCGATCGCCACAGCCAGCTCTGAAGCTCCCGTAATATCCAAAACCCCTCCACCTTCCTGGCAAAGTCATTCATCGTCGGCCGCACTGACAGAAGCGAAGGAGATGAGGAGGAGGAGGAGGAGGAAGGTGAGGTGGAGGACAGGAGTGGGGTCAGTGGAGGTGACAGGAGGGAGGTGCCCCTTTGCAGAGACAGAGGGATGGGCTGGGAGAGCAGGGTGTGCTCCTCGCCCGCTCCGAACTGGTAGAGGAGGGACAGGGTGGACAGGGGAGGCTGGAGCGTGGGGGAGAGGAGGGCGCGAGGGCGCCGCTGCTGATGAAGGAGAGGGGACTCCATCACGTCGTCTGCTCCTGGCAAAATAAACCCGTCTTCTTTTCTCAGCGTGTCCAGGTGAGGTAAGTTCAGGCTGTAGCTGTGCTGCAGGCTGTTGGAGCCTGGGTACGACACCTCCACCTGAGGCTCAGAACCCCCCTCCTTCTGCTCCTCATCCTCATTGAGGCTGAGCAACCTTCTCCTCCCCCACCTCTCCTCCCCTCCCTCCCTCTCCCACGCCTCCTCTCCTCTCTCATCCGGGCTCTCGGGCTCTTCCCTCTTGCCTCTCACCCTCCCCCCTCTTTCTCCCCTACCCTTCTCCCTCGACCCGCCACTCCTTCCTCCAGCTGCGGCCGCCTCCGCTCTCCTACCCTCTCTCCCCCTCCGTCTCTCCACTAGGTCTACGCCGTCCCCTCCCTCTCCTCTGACCGGCCTAGTTCCTCCCCTCCTCTGGCCGCTCCGCTGTGTGTACTCAGCCCTGGTCCCGACCCGGGACCTGTACAGGCTCTGGCTCATCAGAGGAGCAGGTCTATCGCCCAGCCCCACGCCCCTCTGAAGGTGCTGCAGCTGCCCGGTGTGGGGAGGGAGGGAGTAACCCAGCGTGGTCATGAGCGCAGATATGGAGCCCAGCAGACCGTCCAGGCCGGTGCAGAAATGCAGGAGGGAGGTCCTGAGGGAGGGGCAGAGGGTGGAGCGGGCCAGCTCCCTGACGGCCGCCAGCAGGACAGAGTAGGCCTTCTGGTTCTGGGCCAGGCGGGCCTGGTTCTCCAAGCCATGCCACAGCTCCAGGCGTGTGGCAGCACTGGGCAGAGACAGAGCCGTGCTGTTGGGTCGAGGGGGGGAGAAGTCTTTCTCATTGAAGGGAGGGCCCAGATAGGTCAACTGGGAAAAGATGAAAGAGAAAGGATTAGAAGAGCTAACGGAGTCTGGTGTGACTCGTTCAATAGCACTGTTGTCTCACTGAGCAAAAAAGTCTCAGGTTCAAACCCTGGCAGGACCGAGCGCACACACAGGGTGAAAGCAGAGGATGCACACTACACAGGTGACCAGTCCATCACAGGGCACATACACACGCCACCAGTTCAGAGTTTACAGTCAATGCAAAAATGCTTTTTCTTTGGAGTCTGTATCTGCAGTATAATCACACATATACATGGGGAGAACATGCTAACCCCTCATAGAAAGGCTCTGGATCCGACAGGGGTTGAACCAGGAGCGTCTTGGTGTGAGAGAACAGCGCTATCCACTCACTTACCACGTGACTCTGTTGAAGATCGATTTTATTCAGTCCAGTTCTTGCAATTAAAGGTTTTTGGTAGAAAATTGAGGAAAATGATATCTGATTTATGAACTTTTGTTTCCTGTGCTTTTAGAGTATGTAGGGCATGTAGAGCATGTAGAGCACGTAGAGCATGCAGCGATCAAAATCAAAACAAATCATCTTAGGAGTGAAGTTAATCAATTTGATTAAGTAACAAACTGCCACAATGCGCAGCTGTGTTGCCATAAATTTTCCATTCTGCTTCTGAACTGGTCGAACAGGCTCAAACTAAAAACTGAATGGACAGCTGGGGAAAGTGGCCGCCACATTTTGAAATCCCTCTTCATCAGTTACTTTCATTGGGCATTTAGCACCTTAATGCGCTTAACTACAGTTCATCGAGTTATAAACAAGTTGAAACAAGCCAATTATTTAGACAGTTCATCTGAGCCGGTCAAATTTGAGGGCAACTGAAGCTCAGTAGTTCTTGGGCGACTAAATACTGGAGGCAGCCAGTGGGAATGCTGGCTAGTGCATTCCTAATTACCATTGCCAAGCCTGAATAAGTGGGCAGGTTCGCGAGGCGCTTTTGCCAGATCTAGTTTGTGGATCATAACAGTCAGATTCACACGCTGGGCTGGGCAGAGGGATCAGAATATCTCCACAGGGAGCGGTGAGAAGAAGCTCAGAGCCACCATATTTCAAGTGAGTTGATCCACCCTCCGCTAATAATTCTGTGTTTGTGCGATGAAAAGCATCAGGTCAAACTGTACCACAAACTCATCCCCCATCAGGATGGATGTCTGGACCAATCACTTTCCTGTTTGGCTTTGTCTTTTATTTCCAATCAGTCTGATCTGACCCGACCGCTCATAACTTCCAGGCAAGATGGCTCACGAGGGCATTTCCAAAAATTTGAAACCAATTTAGTTCTTCAAACATGCAATAGCTGATGTATTTTGGCCACCTGACAAAAGCAGAATCAAGCTGTGAAAACAACAACATATGATCACTTTTTAAGTTTATAGGACTGTTTTCACAAAGTTTATTCTTCATCTGGAGCTGTGTTTCTGGCCACCAGCTGAAAAGTCCACTCACTCCGCTTTAACTCTTTCAGCTCTTTGTACCCCTGTTGTGCCACTTGCAGTTTTGTGGTGTGCGAGCAGAACTTTTTTTTCTTTTTCTTTTCTTTTTTTTTTTTTTACTGAATGCAGCTGCCTGTAGTGGTGGGAGACGACACTGTGAGAGCGGCAAGAGAACTCCAGTAAAGTCGAGGACAGCTTAACAATGACCAGAAACTCCCTCCTAAAACTCTAGAGAGCAGCAGATCCAGGTAAGAGAGCCCTAGAGCCTTTCTATGAGGATTTTGCGTGTTGTAAAAAAAAAAAAAAAAAAAAAAAAAAAAAGAACAGAAATAAGACTCACATATATGTCCTTGATTTCTTTGAGCTGATACTCCAGGTATTTGGTCAGCTCGTAGGTGCTCTCTATGGAGCTCCTCTCACTCGCCAGGCTGTGCGACGAAGCCAGCGCCGTTGCCATGGCTGCAGCCAGTAGCAAGACAAGCTGGACTGGATGTACTGTGGAGAAAATGACAAAACAAAAAGGTGAAGATTCAGGCAGAGCGTGCAAGGTGCTTCTTCGGCGACACCGGCGTCACGGCTGATCATCAACACGCACTGTGCTGAGGTATTTTTAATCATAACACGGAGATGAGATGAGATTCATCTCCCCGCCATTACTTTCTCAGACAGCTGGTGATTATTTCCCTTGGATGCTTGACTTTTTAATGAATTTGATGATTTCAGAGCTCAAACAGACAAAAATCACCTCCAGCTACAGTTTCCAGCCACTGCATCATCGCACTGTTTAAAGGAGGTTTTACAATATTCTGGTTTATTTCTTTGTCTCTATGACAATGGCCTACACTGTTTACACACTGCCAGGTCAGAGTCATCTGACACTGCCAATAAAGCTTTTTCCGTTTCCATCCTAATTTTAGAGGTTTCTGGCTGTCGCGGGTTTACTCTGGCTTCAAATAAAACTTTTCTTAATAGCTCCAGACAGTCAGACAAATGGCTCCTATGTTCAGTGCACCAGCCACACACACATACACACACGCACGCACGCACGCACGCACGTGCACAAACACACACGTTCATTCCTGAGTGATATCCCAAAAACAAAGACATGTGGCTTTCTTTGCAATCACAAACATTAATGTGTTTGTATCGGTTGTATGTTTGCTGTGGACTTGTTTAGCTTTCCCTGTGTTTGCGTGGGTGTTTCATGTTACAGTGTGAGTGTTTGTGAGAATGTTTGTAGCTGTAACTATATATGTGGATTAAATTCACATTGCTGTGAGTGTATACAGTGACTGTATATGTATGTGTGTGTGTGTGTGTGTGTGTGTGTGTGTGTGTGTGTGTGTGTGTGTGTGTGTGTTTGTGCATGTCTGCGTGTGAGAGAGCAAGGGGGGGGGTGTAACACTGGAAACCTTTTAGTGCCCCTGTTTCTGGATTCAAACAGAGAAAATTGGAGCTGAAAGCTGCTTTTCAACATAGAGGGACTTCATGTGAGCCCTTTTGGCTTTTTTTTCTCGCTCGCTCCCCTCACTTTCTAACTCTTTCTCTCAGCGCCTGCCCAGCCACTTCAGCCGAGCAGGAGACGGCTCCTGTCGTTGCCTCTGCCCTCCGTCCCACCTCCTCTCCTTTCTTCCGCCTCGTCCTCCTGACGTGCGGACGGCGGGCAGAGATTCAAGGCTGCAATTATAGAAGCAAAACACAGCCGCTCTTCCGCAGGTGTGTAACGTGTGCTGTTGCACAACGCGTGTGACCCCGGCGGCTCTCTCTGACTCACCCCGGGCCTCCCGTTGCCTCACCAATTTAAAGCCCTTTCTCCTCTCAAACTCGTCACGCCACATTAGAGCTTCCCTTTCTGTCTAATCACACCTCCCCCCACCCCTCCACCCCCGCACCGCTCCACTCCTCTCCCCTCGGCACTCTTATCTCCTCCGCCTCGGGCCAAAATAACAGCAGCCAATTAACCCTGATTAGCTCTGTTAGTCTCCCTCTATTGCCTTTTATTTTGCTTTCATCTATCCATCACAACAGGCCCCACAGGATGAAAGGGAGACTTTGAGCGAAGGCTTACAAAACATTTACCTCCCATCACATTTTTGGGGGTTCTGAGAAAACAAGCAGTGGCCTCAACCAGTCAACACCTTTTCCCTCTGACTCAACTGCTTGGATCTGACGCATCAATGTGCACTTCCAAGAAGGGTTGGGTAAGAACCTTATGATGCGTTGTGTTGTCTGCTATGCCACGTAATAGTAAAGAACAATGTGAAGTAATTGCTGTAAGCAGGAAGATATGCATCACCGGTGTGGCTCTGTTGGAAAAAATCACATCTTCATTTATATTTATATTTTGCAACGGATTCAGAAAAAAAAGCAAATGATCTGACAAGTGGGATTAATCTATTTGATTATATTACAAATTGCAACAACGTGCGCCTGTGATGTCTTTATTTTCAAAGTATACACATTCTGCCTCCAAACTAGTTCAACATGCTCGAACTTGCTGGGGAAAACAAAGGTAGATGAGTGGCAGATTGGGGAAGTGGCAGCTTCAAATTAAAACAGGATTAGAGAAGCTTGTCATCAGAGTGACAAAACCTGACCAAGCCACCCCCAGCTGCTTGCTTACTAAAAAAGGAATGGCTGGAAACTCTTCCTCTACCTGTTGACCCTGAGTCTTCGGCTTCATCAAAGTTTTGGGTGCGGCCAACGCCTACATGCTTCTGCACACACACACACACACACACACCTTGAAATCAGTTACAGCCACCGTCAGCCAAGCCCCCCCGCCCCCCCATCACTCTCGACCGCGAAAGCCTCGTCACCTGTCAGGAGCAATAAGCAGCGCTCCGGGACGCCAGAACATTTGGAGCTCATGGAGTCTCCCACGGAGCATCCTCCATCAGGCATCAAAACACCCCAAAACCACGTCCACATTGTTAGGCCTCAGAGTAAACAGCCCTGAAGGAGAGGGACTCACACTGTGCAAAAAAGGGGTGGTAGGGTGGGGTGGGGTTCTTTCCGAAGGAATAAACAGGTACCACAAAAAAAAGAAAAAAAAAACGGAGACTGCGAGGGGAGAAATAAAACTATCCCTGGCAAAACTCAACCCAAACTGGTCCAAACCATTTCCTTTTGTCTGCAGCCATATGCTCGCAGATGATTACCAGACGCGAAAGTCTCTTGTTGTTGCGATTGAGCGCTGACATGGCTGAAAGGCACAGGTCAAATCGGACGCTCTGCTCTGAGACTCGTACGCGCCGGGATGAGTCGAGCCCCGCGCCGCGTCCTCGTTATATAACGCCACGTTGGGTAACTGCGCCACAGTCGGCATGTAGCATGACTTCAAGGAGGAGGCCTGCAGGCATGGGGCTGTGTACCTGGCAGAGGAAGCATGCTCCGCAGGGCAGGGCTGGGACCGCACGGCTCTGCTCTGCGTGGGAGGATTGCATTACAGCCACACAGGGGTTCCCTACAACGCTCGGCCGTGACCTGATGTTGTACACTTCTGTGTGTGTGTGTGTGTGTGTGTGTGTGTGTGTGTGTGTGTGTGCTTCCACGCCTTCTCTGCATGCTCCCGACGAGGTTGTGCGTTCACACACAGAGCTCTCTCATTATGTTTTACCCACATCTGATCCGGCTGCTCTGGGGTCTTGACACTACCCGCTCTAGGTCAGAATCAAACATCGGTGCAGGGGTCAGGGGTCAGAGTTGAATTTTTGGCCGACAAGGTTGCGTTCGGGGCCAAAAAGACGCCGCTTAAACACGCTCAACGTTTCGCACTCCAGATGGTGTTTTGGTAAAGCGATGACCCGGCGCTCTCTCGCGTCGTGCTTGCATTTCATCTTTCCCAACATGCACCACTGCTTGAGGTTTTCCGACAAGCGCTTCAACAGAATTTGGTATTGTGGGAAAACCATGTGCAAGTTAATCTCTCCAGCGTGGTCCACCCCTGTGCCAAAAGAGGTTGCCCTCCTCCGCTTCTAACCACTTGAAAGAGCTCTTAAACGGCATATAGAAGATGTTATGAATCTGGCCTGAATTAGATTTCCAGTTTGCAAGGCCGATAAGGAAGGCCGCAGTGGACTGTCGCAGCATCTTTTTCGGTGAGGATGCGTTGTGAAACTTGAGCGCCGTCTGACATTTTCTCAGGGGGAAAAAACGCTGGGAGCGTCCGCGTTTCCAGGACAAAACAACAGGCGACGGCCGTCACGCTCCAGTGCCACTGTGCAACACTGGAGGACGGTATTAGACCGCTAGGAACTGAAACGTAAGGTCAAGTTTCAGGCTGAGATCCACCGCTCTGAGATTCAAAGTATATGTGAGAAGCTCCACGGTTCCAATCCTGCCGGGGCCCATCTGTGCTGAGTTTGCATGTTCTTCATGTATCTGTGTGGGTTTTCTTCCAGTTTCCTCCCACAGTCCAAACATGTAATAGTTTAGGTTGATTGGTGACTCTAAATTGCCCGTGTGTTGTGTGTGTGCGTGTGTGTGTGTGGGGCACACCCGTGTGCCTTTTGTGTCCTTGTAGTGCCACTTACAAAGTAGGTACAAAGGTACAAAGCAGGTATGAGAATGGATGGATGTTACAAATGTCGTTAAAAGTCTATTTCCAGAGTGAGCAAAAGCCTCCAACCATCTTTGGCTGGGAAAATAATAGCAAGAACAGCCAGCGGACACGGCTGCAAAGCTTCAGTTCAGAAGCTTCAGAGTAACACGAGGAGCATTGCATGTCATTTCAGGCAATGGCAATCTAGTTCAGTTGGATAAACGAGTGCAGTTCGCTGCTATCTGGGTATCGCCTGTCCTTCTCGTTCTGCCGATACCGCGTGGAAGCTGCATAAATTCACGATTCACTTTCAGCTGCATCCCACCGCGTCCTTCATTGAAACCAGAGGTTCCGCACCTCACAAGTCAGGAACAGTGGGATACGCGTGGCCAAGACCGAGGCCATTCTGCACATTCTTCAAGTGAAAGCTCAGTAAATTCGTAAACTTGGATTCAAATTTATCGTCCTTCGAATCCATCTCGCTGCGACCTTTCATGAACTGCCAGGTTGTTACGTCTCCGTCGCTCCCATTGTCTGGCTCATCTCTGCTCTCTCTTTTTTTTTTGTCACGGCGCTAACGCGTCGGAGACAGAGCTGGAGGCTCATTGCTGCTCTGCTGACAGACGGGGAGCCATCGGAGCCAAATTCAGCGGCGCGCGTTTGTATCTCACATAGGTTTTTTGTTTTCGTTGTTTTTTCTTTATTCTGCTATGCTGTACCCCGGTGGCCACTTTTGACTCCTGTCATAACACTGGATCCTGAACATGAACACACCTGTACAGTGAGCCCAGGGCAACACGCACACACACACACACACACACACACACACACACACAAACACACACACACACGCACGTCAGCAGAGTTGTGATGGAGATGGAAGGTGCGCGAGGATGAGCGGAGGTGGGGGGTTCAGCAGTCTGGGGTCAGGGTCAGGGGGTGTATACAGTTAAAGGCCAGATTTATGGGCAATCTGCACTCAATCAAATGAGCATTCCTCCTCTGGCTCAGCGCACACAAACACACACACGCACGCGCACGCACACACACAGACATTCATACGTGTGCACGCATGAATCCAGATTGCGCTCTGGAGCATAGCCTCATGTATGCACAGACATTATACTGAATAAATGCATATCAACAAACTATTGTGCACACACAAAAAAAACACTTTCCCATCACTTCTCCCAGGAGATCCTCTGGAGTTTGTTCATACTGAATTTCAAATTGATCCTCTTGGCACCGGACACATACTGGGGTTGCCAAACGACATCAATGACCCAAAAACAAAGCCGAAGGAACGCACACATTTTTTAAAAAATCCAATAAAAATCATGCTTATGCCCAGAAACTCTCTGCGCAACTTTTTCTCACCAGTCGTAAACTCAGCGTCCTCTGCTTAGCCCCACGTCTGTCTCCCTCTTCACCTTATAAGCTAATCCATCCATGTCTCTCTCTTTTTTTTTACCCTAATCTGTGGATTCCAGTCGCTCCATGCTTTATCACCATGTTTGGTTTCAATTTCTTTGTCGCCTCATCCGTCCCGGCTCTCTCCCTAAATCTTCTTGAAACATCAGACTTGCATGTAAAAGACGTCTCCTTCCTCTCTCTCCCCCTCATTATAGCTTCGCTCTTCACTAATTGGCTCCACTCCTTGCCCCCATCAACATCTGTATAACCCTCCGTCGTCTCTTTCGGGCCTTCGGTTTTTAATTTGCCTCTTAAAAGCACAACTCCTCTCTCCTTCCCCGTCGCTACCCCTCATATGTCCACCTCGTTGCCCCTCTTAAGGAGAACACCTAAGAGAGGACTGCGCTTCCTCTGGGAGAAGGTATAAGGGCTTGCAGCTGCTGGAACAATTCAATAAGTTAATAGCAAAACATCCTGATAATGGATCAGCCCTTTAAAGTTCTTTTCAGGCAAAAATGAATAATATTTTGGAGTTCAGGCTTGTCAGATATTTGGATTTGCTGCTGCTCCTTTGTCTTATTTGACAGCAGACATAATATATTTGGGGTTTTGGACTCTCGGTCAACAGTATTTGAAGAGGTGGATGTTTTTGTGGTCAAGGGTCTTTCAAACGCGGGAGTGGAGGGATACAGACACATCCAAGATCTTGATGTCATTTGTGAAGCAATACAGATGTTTTTGTCAGGTACAGATTACACAGCAATGACAATCTAGTTTGTCATTCGAGTGCGAGAGAGGTGACAGAAATTTTTTTTTAGGTATTTTTAGGTTTTTGTGTGTGTGTGCGTGTATATACACATATAAACACCCACACATCTACCTGTATTAGACAGCTATGGTACGTAAGTTTGATTTTATACATCTAAAGTATCTGATTGAATTATACAATGTATTATTACACAATCTTTTCGGCAGTAAATGGGGTAGAAAACCTCAACATGTATTTTACCCTTTAGCCGACGCTGGTTTAAAAGCTTTGAGGGCACCGAGCTGATGACCCCGCTCGGCATTTTGAGTGCTTTGACATCGTGGCGTTGCTAGTGCATTAACCGGATCTGGAGCTGAGAGAGGGGAAGGATAGCATGGGGTCTTGAAGGAGAGAGGCAGAGGGGAAGAGGAGGATTTGGTGGAGGAGGAAGAGAGGATTTGAAAGGAAGGAGGCAGAGGAAAATGGGTTGGTGGAGGGGAGCGAGGGAGCCGGTGAGGGAGAGCTTTCTGAAGCGAGGGGCCTTGTTAATTTGGGAAAAATGTAAACAGCATGTGTAACTGTTCAAAGCGTGACCGACTCATTTTATATCATCCCCCCCTTCTCTCTCTCTCTCTCTCTCTCTCTCTCTCCTCTCTCTCTTTCCCTCTGGGTGCTGCTAACTTCTGTCAATCGGGAATCTGCACTGCATTAACCCCTCTACCGCCAATCCCTCTCTCTCCGTCCTCCTCTCTTTTATGTGTCTCTACCTCTCTTTACTCCCTCTCACCCCCAACACACACACACACACACACACACAAACCCTCCCACCTTCCTCCTCTTGACATCCATGTATGTAGCGTGAAGAATCGAGGATGGCTCTGAGCGAATCAAAAGATGTGAAAGGTTCACATTTTTCTGTCCGCTCCACATCCTCTCACTCTCCCTCTCTATCTGTCCACTTTTTCTCCACTCTCCCCTTGGTTTCTCGTGTTGGAGAGTCAGCATTTGAGCTCCCTGGTCCAAAACACACTGAGACGCACCAACACTAATTCAGCCCTCCCAGGAATAACAGGCCTCTCTCTCTCCTCTCCCTCTGTGCGTGTGTGAGAGAGAGACAGGAAAAAGTAATGTTTCTGTGGAGTTTTTTGTAACTATATATCATTGTATGTGTCTACCTGTGGAGGTGTGTGTGTGTGTGTGTGTGTGTGTGTGTGTGTGTGTGTGTGTGTGTGTGTGTGTGTGTGTGTGTGTGTGTGTGCGTGTGTGTGTGCGTGTGTGTGTGTGTGTGTTTAGCCAAGTTTGCTGTGAACACAGCCCTATATTTATTATCCCTCTTGAGTTACAGCACATTTGCCGGTGGTGTGTTCACATGTTGGGACAGTGCTACAGGGGATGACGATGAGAGAGAGAAGTGGGGGTGAAAATCTTTTGTTCATCATTTCATCACACATCTGTCCATATACCGTCTCCCCTTCTTTCTTTCTTTCTTTCTTCTTTCCCTCTTTCTTTCTTCACCTCCTTTCCCTTCCTTTCATAGACATGGAGCAGCAGCCGCACTGGTCCTCCCAGGGGGGAAATACGTGTATGTGATTGTAAGTGTGTGTGTGTGTGTGTCTGTGTGTGTCTGTGTGTGTGAGTGAGTCCAAGTGTGTGTGTGTGTGTGTCCTCTTACACCCTGACTAACATGAATCATGTACTTTCTCATATCAGTGACAACTAACTAGACAGGGGCTTTCGTTGCCTCTGACCCCCTAAACCCCTGTCATTTTTTATTGTATTTTCCTATTTCCACGCACACACACACCAGTCCATTTACTCCCTCTCTCATTTCATGCCTTGCCTCACTCACTCTCTTGTCTTTAAAGCTTCTAATTTCTGTGAAATTCTGAGGAAACCAGATTTTACAAATTCTCTAAAATACATTTTTTCTGCAAGTCTTTGTGATGCAGAATTGACTAAATAAACATTGAGGCTGGAGTGTCCTCATCATAAATTTTCTGTTGTGAGGAAAATGTGACTTTCATTCCCTTTTGGGCTAATTTGGTTTATTTGAAAATTAAGGGTGGAGAAAAAAAATTACCACATCCATAAAATAGTTTCAGAAAAGACATTGTTACCAGCTCTGCGAAAAAAACAATTTGAGCGTAATAACGCGCGTCGTTGCCACCACATGGGAGCCAGCGAAATATCAAGTTTAAAACGAGAGAAGAGGGCTCCCAACATTTTTCACCATCACAACGAATAAAATCAGCCTGCGTGCCAGAGTTCTGCGTGCTTCCAGAGCTGATAATGAGCTACTTTGATGAGAGGGCTCTTACCTCCGCAGCCTCTTGTCATTTTCTCCCAATCCTTTTATTCCCTTCACCGCGCTCCGGCCACTTCATGCGGCGGCACACTTCACAGCAGGCGATAACGATCTTGTTGACGCGCCTGTAAAACCGATCGCAAAGTTTGGCTCTTTTTTTTCTTTCTGTCTTTCTTTCTTCTGCCCGGGGAGGAGCGCGGATGCGGAGCCTTATCGATCCGAGCCTTGATGCGGCGCTCTCTCCTTGGTGCGTGTGGTCTGTGTGACAGACTGACTGAGCCCTTTATGTACCTCCTCCTCCTCCTGCTCTCTCCTCTCCTCTTCCTCCCCATCCCTGTGTCTCCCTGCTCTCCTCCTCCTCCTCCTGTGATTCACCCCGGTTGACGCACCGCAACCCGGCTTGTCCCGACGCATCTCTTCATCGGCGTTCCTCATCCTCCTCATCCTCCTCATTTTCCAGCGTTTGATCTATAATCTGCCTCCCTTTGATCAGATCACATCCTCCAGGAAACTCCGTCTCCTCACTTCCTCACCTATACCTGTACAAAAAGTGGCAGAAAGCCACCGTTGTTTATTAGATTTTATATGGATTTTTTTTTTTGAATTAAAGCTAATTAGTTCTGGGCCTGAGCCTTTTTTCTGGTTCTTTTATTGAAATAATCCGCTTTACACTGTAATCCCTCTCGTTTTCACATGAGAGAAGTCACCCGAAAATAACGTGTGGATTCATGATTGTAACTGTACTGGAATTCACGGAGGTAGACGCAGCTTTAAAATGTCAGATAAAATCAGACGTGATTGGGCCTTTTTTTTCACCATTCACATAAATTTAGAGGCCTCCTGTTAACCTGAATTTGCGACATTAGCGATTGATCTGTCTCAAACACCTATTCCTTATCTATTCTGTTTCTGAGAGTTTTTGACTTTTATTTATGATAAGTTTGACTTTATTGACCTTGATCCCTCTGCTCCTGTCAATCAGCAGGTTTGATAATACTTTAGTTATAAATTAATTGCTTTGTTTTCTCCTATTTTTTTCAAATCACACAAGCTAATTATTTTTTCCACTTTAATTATTCTGAAACCACTCAGATTCCCCAATCATTTTATTCCCTTCGGGGTTGCTGTGAGTCAACATGTTTAGTGTAATTTCCACAGAAAATAACTGTGGTTGGACAGCATAACTGAGGCAAAACATCACCTGATCGATTGCTTTTCAGAATCAGACTTATTACCAGGTCATTAGCCAACTTGGTTATACAGAGGAGGAATTTGCTTTGGTGACTGCAGAAAACAGGCAGCACAAGGCAACCATACTCATGAGGTTAGTACACATAATATACCAAAAATGTGTTTAATATATCATGAAGAGGCCCTGTTCACAAGCGGGCTAATGCTATGCATTGTAGGCTGCACACCTAAACAGAGAAGTCATAGAAAATTAGGTTTACAGGGGTCAGTGTCTTTGTTCACGTCCACATGCTCTCTAGCAGACAAATCTGTCCATCTGGCCATCAGATGAATCCAGGCCGTCATGAGCTCTGGTCTGTCTGGGGAATGTCTATTACACTCACAACCGGGTTGGTGATCATCAAATCTAAATGTGTAATATCGTGCAATATATGGTGCATATATATTATAGTGTAATTATAGTGTAATAAAGTGTAATATAGAAGCTGCATAATGTGATATTGCTTCAGTGCAACTAGAGATCTGCTGATAGACCGTTGTGTATGTCTACATAGAATGGAATAGCATAGCAACAGAACAAATTCAAAACAGAATAGAACAGAACAGAATAGAATAAACTAGAATAGAATAGAATAGAATAGAATAGAATAGAATAGAATAGAATAGGGGTATTTTTCAGCAGGTGCGTTGTGTGACACCTAGTGGTGGGATGTATTCATTGCAGTTTCCTCCGTCTTTCCTTACAGCGTTGTTTTCAGAAGTTGCTGGCAACAACGCAATATGGTCCAAACACCATTGGCGCTAGAGTTTGTATATTTGCGATTTCAATGGGTTTTTTTATTCCTTTCTTTCTTGATTCGCCAAACCGGAAGTAAACACTAACCTCGCTTAGGTATTTCCTGTGACGTAGGGCTAGCTCCCGATGCTACACGCGGGAAACGGTGGACGCGAGCTGCAGAGCACATTGACAGTAAGCATGGTTGATGTTGATGATCGGGGTTGTAACGCTGCGTTAGGACGCTCGTTTGGGGGATATTTGTCACCAAAGGGGTATGTACGCCCGTAACATGCCGCCTCTAGAGCCTTGGCTTTTACACGATCGCCAAAGTATGAGCATCAGTTCTGTACACCGGCCTTACTTAGTGTGTGTGCGCTCGATTTGCTGCTCTGCGGTCTCCGCGGGGCGGCACGTCGGCGTGCGTGTTGTTCGCCACGCATCCAGCCTGGTCCGGGTGACTCCGTGGAGTAAAAAGAGCGCATCACGCACAGTCGAAGCTAGCCTAGCCATTGTTGAAAGTGCAGCGAGGCTGTAAGTTTTTATCCGGACCCGGCTGGATAATACTCGGAGCTACTCGCGACTTTCTGATGAATTCCAGAAGAAAGTTTATCACAAGGAACAAAGCTACATTACAGCTAGAAGAATAAACTGTGAGCTAGCGCGGGCTCCTCGCTGTGCGACATGGGGCAGTCTCAGCTGAGACTCAAAGAAAAGCAGAGGGAAAATACCAGGAGCAAACACCACCTTTAGTGTTTACATAGTCTTCAAATTCCAGCTTTCCCCCCTGTTCTCAGCGTGACTCAGTGTTTGACTCAGTGTTTTGACCGCTATGGTTTCACCATTTCCAGGGATACATGGGAACTCGATGTCAACATGCTAATTGCTCACTGTTGTTTTTCTCCTGGATGCTCTGGATGCTGATTCACTCCAACGTGTCCCCTTGTGTCTGCAGAGCACCAGTCCTCGCCTGTAGCTGACATGGGAGACACACTGGAGTTCAATGAGATTTACCAGGAGGTCAAAGGCTCCTGGGTCAGTATCCTCGTCCGGATCAGCAGGAGTAGACGGGCTTGTCTATCCCGTCACGATCTTAGTTGGTTTGCACCTTAACATTGTTGTTTGGGAGGGGTCTGCTGGAGCATCCATTTCCAGAGATAGGTCTCCATCCATCCATCCATCCATCCATCCATCCATCCATCCATCCATCCATCCATCCATCCATCACAGAGCACATACAGACTCAGCTGTAAAATGCCCCAGTAGTCAACATGGACACAGTCTTATTACAAAAGTTCTTCATGGAACACTGAAGAGATAACGCAGACAACGGTGACAGTGTTCACTGCCATGTAATTGTATAGTGTCCCCGTGCTGGATCTGAAGGTCTACAGTCTTCCCCGAGCACTTTGAGGACAAAATCGATTTTCCAGTTTTAGTTTGGGTGGAGGAAGATTATCAGATGAAAGTTGTCCCTACAGACTAAGATGGCAATGAGAAATTTCAGCTAGAGACGCAACAACTAATCGATTAATCGACTAATTGAACAATCAACTATTCAAATAATCAACCACTGTGCATTTCTTTATGTGAGAATAATTAAGAAGTTAAATCAAGATTCTCTGATCTCAGAGCTTCGTAAATGTGAATATTTTCTGCTTTCTTCAGTCCTCTATTATTAAGGAATCGAAAGCCCCTCAAAACAAAAGACGGTATGTCTTTTGTGAAACAGCCATTAAGAATTTTTACCATTTTTTTTTCCATCACTTTTGAGACCAAACAACTAATCAATGCATCAAGAAAGTTATAGAAAAATAATCTGAAGACTAAGAAAAGAATCATTTGTTTGCAGCTATAATTTCAGCTATTGCCCACTCACTGACGGATCGTTTTATTTTGTTTTTGATTGTAATAATCAAGAAAAGGCTGAGCGATGGGTCGCATCTCCGCCAAAATCATACAGCTTGTTCTGCTCAGCTCGGAGCACCACAAATCTTTAACGAGAGCCTTCTTAATCCGGCCGCAGAACGACGGGAGGCTGCGCTTCAGCAAGCAGAACGTGGTCTACAAGAGCAGCAAGACGGGGAAGGTGGACAGCATCCCGGCCACCGAGCTCAACCTGGCCCAGTGGAGGCGAGTGTGCCTGGGCCACGGCATCAAGCTGGGCACCAGCACGGGCCACATCTACAAGTACGACGGCTTCAGGGACACGGTGAGTAGCCCCCCCCCGGACCGCCGTCGCCTCTGCGTGCCCCCCCCCCCCCGTTTCTGGGAAATGGTTGCTCCCGCGCTGGAAAAGGGCGAACGAGGCGGCAGTGGAATATTACAGGCGAGGGGAATCGCCGCCCGTGTTTACGAAAAAGAGGGGGACGTAACGCAAGCAAGGTGACCGCGGATAAACAGCCCTCGACAGACGTCTCCGCGGAAAAACGCCGCCATCTCGCAGGCGCGGCCACCGGTTGCGTGCGCGCGTTTTTCCATCAAAAAGTGCGCGTCGCCCTCTCCCTCCAGAGCTCCTAATGGGATTAATGAGGGAAAGCAGCGCTAGCATGTGTGTTCTATAAACAGTGTAATCATCGGCTCATGTGAGTCAGTGTTTATATCAATCCGCAGAAACAGTTTGGCTCGGGCAGACAGGCGTGGAGGGGGGGGGGGGGTTGTGGCCGTGTTTGTTTTTTATCACCCTGTTTTTTTGTTTTTTCTCCTCTCGAGTGTGTGTGGGGAATGTCAGCCCGCAAGTCGGAGAGTGGAGTGGGGGGGTGGGGGGGGTGTAGGGAGGAAGGGGGCTAACCTGCCGTCTGGCCGGTGTCTCTGGGGGTTAATCAGCACATTTTTTGCGGAGATGGATCCTCTCGTCCCGTGATGTCATTGTTTATTATCCCAGGGCCGGTGTCGGTAATCGGGAGTTGGCCCCCAGGAGGAGATGTAGCCGCCGGAGAGCTTTTACAGAAGCTTTGATGCAGCATGTCCGTCTGGTGAAAGTCCTGGAGATGTCGGGCCCTCTGCCAGAGAGGCCGTGATTGTCTGCCCCGGAGGGGAGGGGTTTGGGAGGGGGTGGGGGGCTCAGTCCGGGTTCATGTCGCCGACATGTGTAGCGTGTAACGTAGACCCGGTGAGAGCAGGCCGGTGAGGGTGTGCAGCTGCCTGTCCGCTCCCGTCTCATCCACACGTCTGTCCATGGCTCGGCTGGACCGTCAGACGTGGTCTGCAACGCTCAATGACAGTTCAGTGACCTGAGCCCCACCACTCACATCTGTTTGTGTGTGCGTGCATGCATTCCTTCCTTCTCTCCTTCTTTCCTTTATTCCTTCCCACCTTCTCTCCTTCCTTCCTTCCTTTCTCCCTTCCTCCCCTCATTCCTGCCTTCCTTCCCTCTTTCTTTCTTCCTTCCTTCTGTCCTTCCCTCCCTCCTTGCTTCCCCCCTTCCCTCCTTCCTTCCTTGCCTACCTCTCTCCTGCCCTCCCTCCTTCCTTCCTTCCTGGAGGCCTGTCCAGAGTGCAGTCCCTGCCTTTGGCCATTGTCTACGGTGTCGGTTAAGGTGCTGTGTAAGCTAATGGATGTTTGGGGAGCACAAGTCACCTTTCAGAAGTTTTACAGATGAAATAAGGGGAAAAACATCCATGTCATCACGTGACCAGGACGAACAGCTACGTTGTAAGGCCATCATCGTTATCCCAGACTTGTTTGGATGAAATGCACGATGAAGAAAGTCCTTACTAGAATCCTAAAGCCTTCTCTTTCCTTCTCATCCGCGTAGGCCTCAGTTCCTTTTATTTTGACTTTGACCAGCTGCTTGCGTTTCACACAACATTTAATCTCCTAACCGCCCAGTTTCCCCGTGCAGAAAACATGTTTATGCAGGCCGAAATAAAAGCGCAGATAATGAGGGCAAAATTGAACGTCATATTTACACGAGCGTCCGAGTTGATGAAACGAGCGCCCCGGTTTGTTTTTGTTAAGACGGTCGTGCTGGCTGGTGACGTACGCCGGCTCCCAAAGACTTTTGTTCTCCTCAGACGCCATCACTCGGCGGGGGAGAAGACGAATGCTTTCGTCCTGACCCTTTTGTATAATCCCGATTTGATATATAGGCTCTATTAATGTTGGAGGTGGGGGGGGGTGCTGCTTATCATGCAATAATTTGATGCGTGCAGGGAGCCAATAGACGGGCCGTCCAAGGCTTATACCAAAAATGTAATAAAAGGCCTGTGTGTGTGTGTGGTGGGAGATCTGTGTTTATTATGATTTAAATGAGCTGAGCAACAACAAATGTGCCAAAGCTGTAATGAGGAGTGCAGAAACACTCAGCAGCAGGCCTGGTGGGTGAGGACATGAACACACACACACGCACGCACGCACACACAGACACGCACACGCGGACACAAACACAAACAGGCCGCTCCAGCACAAACTCCTTATTTTTACGCATTCACACATCTGCTCACACATGCTCTCCTATGTAAACAAGCCTTTAATCCAGGCTAACAAACACACTGATGAGAACTGGCACTCGCACACACACGCACACACACACACACACACACACACAGGCTCTGGGGCTGTAATTGGCTGTAATAACCTTAAGGACAGGCAGATATCCAGGTGCGTAAACTCTGTTTCCCACAGAGTCTCCTCCTCTGCCCCGCACACATCTTACATGCCACAATCACTTCCACATGTGTGTGTGTGTGAGTGTGTGTGTGTGTGTACTGCTAAGACAGTAGTGTGTGTTTGTCGCTATGCGTGTGTGTGTGTGTGAGTGTGTGCCCTTCCCAGTGGTGAGCAGGCCTGCAGGATAAATAAACAGGCTGATTGTCAGAGGGGAGGAGGACACCAGGGTGGATGGATTACATTCCCCTCAGTGTTCCCAGGTGGCGGCGCGGCTACAATCGCATCGTGATTAATTTTCCCCCTCAAATCCCGTTGCCCTCTGTCCTAGACTCTTTTTTTCTCTCTCTCTCTCTCTCTCTCTCTCCAGGTTTTTGACCCAAGCTAAGCCAGACCTGAGAATTCCTCCTTTTTATTTATCGATTCCGCTTTTTTCTTTCTTATCTCACTTCCTGTGAAGGGTCTTTCTGACTTGGCTGAGAGCTTTCTTTTCTAACGGGTCCTTCCGTTTTTGTCTGTTAGGACTTTGAGAAGATCTCCGATTTCTTCAAGGCCAATTACAAGGTGGAGCTCACAGAGAAGGACATGTGTGTGAAGGGCTGGAACTGGGGAACAGCCAAATTCTCAGGTAAGAAATACACACACGCAGACAACTACCAAAATACAGATTTATTTAAACATTACTACATATAGTATGGGCCTCAGCTTAGTATGATAATGGCCGAGCGGTCCTGGAAATGTATTATTCTTTCCCATTACTCCCTAGAGTACATGCACACTGTAAATTTGTCCTAATTTCCAAGCCTATACATATGTGTATGTGTGTGTATTATGCAATAAGTTCTGTATGTATATTATCTACAATTTAATTTAAAATTACATAGCAATTACCAGTTTCTCTGGTTTCAACTTTTCTCTAGACATTTAGCCGTTTGTTTTGTAAACTCTTTGTGAAGTATAGTAAAATACTAAGGCAAAGACAATGGCTACTGAAACTTTTTAGGCTGTATATCTCAGGCTGATTAGGGCCTCTCAATATTGGCATTTCTGTGTTTTTCCTTTATTTGTACGAGTATCAGAAGTTTTTACTGCTGTGAATACCAGAGGAATAAACATGAAAGCAATCTGGGTGAATGTTCAAAATGCAAGGTACAGCTGTAAAAAATAACACACCTCCAAAGCTGTCATACTACAGGGACTAAAAATGTCCAGGAAATGTTCTTATGTCCAAGATTTTTAGACTTTTGTTTCAGGAATTTAAATAGTTAGGCAGCCATGTAATGTATGGAGAATGCATGGAAATGACTGTTCCTTACCCCTCCTCAGGACCGCTGCTATCGTTCGAGGTCAATGACAACTCGGCGTTTGAGATCCCCCTGTCCAACGTGTCCCAGTGCGCCACGGGCAAGAACGAGGTCACCCTGGAGTTCCACCAGAACGACGACACGGAGGTGTCCCTCATGGAGGTGCGCTTCTACGTCCCGCCCAGCCAGTCGGACGAACGCCAGGACCCCGTGGAGGTGAGGATAGGCGGATGGACGGCCCAACTGGGCATCCGCAGGTGTTTTTTTCCCCCAATCTGTCCAGAACGGGACCAGTGACTTCCACTCTGTGTTCCTCCTCCAGGCGTTTGCCCAGAGCGTGCTGTCCAAGGCCGACGTGATCCAGGCCACCGGAGACGCCGTGTGCATCTTCAAAGAGCTGCAGTGTCTCACGCCCAGAGGAAGGTACGTCATTCTCAGCATAACAATAATGGCCTCGCCACGTTCATTATTCAAGTAGAAGTATACATACTAGGGTTTAGAAAGACTTCAGTATCAACTTAAGCTTTTTACTCGGTATGAAAGAAAAGAAAATCTCATTAAGGACCAAAATAAAGACCACTGTATTGATAACCAAAATTTCTACTTGAAGTACAAATACCTTGTTACCTTATCACTTGATACCTCTGGTTCTCACAACACATGTTCACCTTCCTCTCCTCGCTCAGATACGACATCCGCATCTACCCAACCTTCCTCCACCTTCATGGTAAAACCTTTGACTACAAGATCCCCTACACTACTGTCCTCCGTCTGTTTCTGCTGCCACACAAGGACCAAAGGCAGATGTTCTTTGTTGTAAGTGGACCGCTACTTTTCCCTTTCCCCGTTGCATCATTTTGTCCCCTGTGCTATTCCACATGTTCGTTCATTCATTCTCTTTCTCCCCCTCCCTCCCTCCCTCTCAACAGATCAGCCTGGATCCTCCGATCAAGCAGGGTCAGACCCGCTATCATTTCCTCATTCTGCTTTTCTCAAAGGAGGAGGACATCAACCTCACCCTCAACATGAGCGAGTGAGTGTAATATAGTAACCTGAATCTGTCCCACTGCACGTGTCCACCAGGGGGCAGCAAATACCTGAAGGGGACACCTCCGTTCTCTGAGGGCAAAGTGTCTCATTTCAACATGCTCTCCCCTCGTATGCGTCCCACAGGGAGGACGTGGAGCGGCGTTTCGAGGGCAAACTCAGCAAACACATGTCGGGCTCTCTGTACGAGATGGTCAGCAGGGTGATGAAGGCCCTGGTCAACCGCAAGATCACCGTGCCCGGAAACTTCCAAGGGTGAGCGCCCAGCACGGGCAACAGGGCAAGGACGTGAAAGGCTCTGAAAGGTAGCCTCCTCGTTGAACCCGTGTCCCTCCCTCCCTCCCTCCTCCAGCCACTCAGGGGCCCAGTGCATCACCTGCTCCTACAAGGCGTCCTCGGGCCTGCTCTACCCGCTGGAGAGGGGCTTCATCTACGTGCACAAGCCGCCCGTGCACCTGCGCTTCGAGGAGATCTCCTGCGTCAACTTCGCCCGAGGCACCACCACCACGCGCTCCTTCGACTTCGAGATCGAGACCAAGCAGGGCAACCAGTACACCTTCAGCAGCATCGAGAGGTGAGGAGGGGTTTTACTTGGCATGCTAACCTCGGCCGCTAACCGTTAGCTGCTAACCGTTAGCCGCAACGCAGCATCACCATAAAAAAATATGGATATGTATGTATTAAAATTATGGAGTATGGATAACATTGCAGGGTTTTGATGCGTCTTTTTTTAACTGTATTGATAAACTTGCTCAGTTTTGAAAAACTTTTTTTTTTTTCAAATTTAATGTTTTTAATGTAGTGTATGTAAACATTTAAATTTAAATTTGTTATGTTATGTATTTGTTTATTTTGTTTCGTTTTAATACATTGTTTTATACTTCAAAGCGTTGCGTTTTGAATTTGCAGTGTTTTGTTGAACTTGTTTTGGTTTTGGTTTCTGTTTAAATACATAACAAATGTATCTGTGCGTTGGCATCCTTCTAACAATTTGAACACCAACAGCCGTGGTGATTTTGGTCGCTACCGTCTCGGTGTGAAATTCTCCTGTTTTTTTAACACCCCTGGGTTCAACCTTGTCCCTCTCCTCTCCCCGCAGGGAGGAGTACGGCAAGCTGTTTGACTTCGTCAACGCCAAGAAGCTCAACATCAAGAACCGAGGCTTCAAAGAGGTAACGGTCCCTCCGAGTGCCAGGCCGCACATGTCAGACATCCCCACGTTGTACACTGAGTTACTGAGAGTCAGAGTCACTGTCAGATATTGATGCGTTTCGCCCTTCTCCTGTGTGTCTGTCCTTGTACCCCTGTAGAAGAAGGTGGGTATGGGTCACGGGCGTCACTGTGTGGACTCGAAACTCAATTTGATCTGTATGGAGTGATTTTTCTCGCTTGCATGGTGTGCTGCAATGTCTCTTGTCTGCGTGTTTGCCGATTCTGTGGAATGGATATATATATGTTTATGTTTTCTTTTGATTCCGCGCCCCCCCCCCCCCTTCCCGATTCGGAGTTGACAAATCCTGAATGAACTCCAATCATCACTTACCGAGGGGGGGGTGCGGGAGGTGAAGAGTGGTGTGACTGACAGCGTGTGTGCGTGTGCGTTATGCTGACTAATGTGTGGCCTGGGAATCTGGGGTGGCCCTTTAACAGTCGACACCGCTGTCATCTCGACCACTGCCTAACGCAGGACGCGCCCTCTGTGGTTGCACGACAGCTGTGTTTCCTGTTGAGGGTCGAGGTTTGTTTGTTTTTGTTTTGTCTGTTTGTTTGTTTTGGGAGGTGGGTAAGTTGAAACATTCTCGCCCGGAAGTGATGCAAGATAAGACCTTTCAGCACAGATTGGAGTGTGTAATGCCGACACCATTTCATCACCCATAGCCAGTCAAGCAACACGAGTCATCAGAAATTTGGTAACAAGTGCTTGCCCCCTGGTGAAGGGGTTCAAGGATCAGTCCATCTGCACCATTGTGATGAAACGGGGTCTACCGGTCAGTCTTCGTTCCGGTCCCCACCTTCGGTCATATGAGATGCATCATCAGCAAGATAACGAAATCACAGATACCAGCGGCAGAGCTGGGTTTTTCTCCACCAGGTGGCTGGAGTCTCCCTCCAGTGAAAAGCTCGGTCATCCAGGAGATACTGAGATTGGAGCCGCCGATCCTTGGTGTAGACAGGAGCCGGTTGAGGTGGTTCGGGCCGCTATTCACCAGAGCAGCTCCCTAGGGAGGCGTTCCTGCCGCGTCCATCTTGAAGGAGACCTCGGGGTAGACCTAGGACCAGATGGAGAGATTGTATCTCCTCAATGGCCTGGGAACACCCGCAGATGCCTCAGTCAGTGAGCCAATGTTGCGAAGGAGAAGGAAGTCTGGGGCTCTCGCCTCGAGCTGCTACCCCAGTGACCCCACCTCTGATGGATGGATGGATGGCAGGATGGATGGAAATTGGTGAAAAACAGATTAACAGACTTCTCTGATCATTTTTTTAAGTTAGATGGCGTAATCGTGTGTAAAATGTTAAACATGCAACACTCAAGCAATGTCGTCATTGGTGTCATGTACGCTGGTGCCATCCTATTTGTTGACTTTTACCTGTGATGTTTGAAAACACCCACTTCGCCACTTCGCCACACTGCTCTGCAGACACACAGTTGGCTCATTTATGAACAGATATCGCTCGTCTTTCACCCGGAGAGAATTTTCATTTTCATTTTTACTTTTTATTTATGAAAACGGAGACCGGCCAGGCAGTGTTGCCTTTTCTTTTTTCCAGCCGTAACGCCGCCAATCACATTACCCTCAGTGTCTGAGCGTCGGCTCGGCCTCGCTGTTAATGCGGTTTATTGCCATGATGACCGGGCCGGCAGGGTCAATGAAAACGAATGGGCCCACGCTCCGTTTCCTGCTGCCCCTCCTTGGCTCCACCGGCCAGCCGTGAGGGATGACACGTCTGGACCGTTTGCCCTGTGTTTGCACACACACGCATTGGTATCTACCGGTGGTGAACGAGTAGCGAGCTAAGCTACGCGAAGCGCTGCCCGATGTGGGGTTTGGGGGAGGCGTCCTTCTAATGTCGGGGGTCGAACGTGCTTGACGTTTCGGTGTGCTTTTCAGGGCATGAAGGGTAAAATCGACGAGTACAGCGACTCGGACGAGGACCAGCACGACGCCTACCTGGAGAGGATGAAGGCCGAGGGCAAGATCAGGGAGGAGGGCAACGACAGCGACGAGTCGGACGCCGAGAGCGGTGAGTCGCAGCACGGCAGGGGGTGGACGCTCGTGTTCTAAGATCGTCCCCTTTGATTTGGGAGGTCTCATTCGCCTCTTTCTTCCCCAGATGAGTCGTTCAACCCCGGAGAGGAGGACGATGACATCGCCGAAGAGTGAGCGACCTTTCCTCTCGATTCATCTTCGTTTGACACCGTCCCGCTCGCCTCTCGACCCCCCCCCTCCCAAACACACACGCGCACACACACACACACACACTGATGACCTGTTTGTGCGTTTCCGCCGTCTCGTCGATCAGGTACGACAGCAACGCCTCCGCCAGCGACAGCAGCGACGGCGGGGGACGACAGCGACGACGAGGGCGCCAAGAAGAAGAAGGCCAAGAAGGCCAAAGTGGTGCGGGAGAAGAAGGAGCGCAAGCCGCGCAAGGAGGTGAGGCGCTCGGACGGAGGCGCAAACGCACGCCCCCCCCCCCCGCGGCCCGCACTAACTTCCGTTTTTTTTTCCCCGCTCCCCGAGAAGAAGAAGCAGAAGGACGCCGGCGGCCCCAAGAGGCCCATGAGCGCCTACATGCTGTGGCTCAACTCCAGCCGCGAGCGCATCAAGTCGGAGAACCCGGGCATCTCCATCACGGAGATCTCCAAGAAGGCCGGAGAGATGTGGCGGCAGCTGGGCAAGGACGAGAAGGAGGTGAGTGAGTGAGTGAGTGAGACGCACACAGAGACAGAGACGCACACAGAGACAGAGACGCACACAGAGACAGAGACGCACACAGAGACAGAGACGCACACAGAGACAGACGCACACAGAGACAGAGACGCACACAGAGACAGAGAGACGCACACAGAGAGAGAGACAGAGAGAGAGAGACAGAGAGAGAGAGACAGAGAGAGAGAGACAGAGAGAGAGAGACAGAGAGAGAGAGACAGAGAGAGAGAGACAGAGAGAGAGACACACAGAGAGACACACAGAGAGACACACAGAGAGACACACAGAGAGACACACAGAGAGACACACAGAGAGACACACAGAGAGACACACAGAGAGACCTGAACTTAAAGTCATCCTCTGTCTGATTCTGTTCCCCCGCCCGCGTCTCCTCAGGAGTGGGAGACCAAGGCCGGCGAGGCTAAGAGGCAGTACGACAAGGCCAAGAAGGAGTACAAGGAGAGCGGCGGAGGGTCGGCCTCCGTCTCCAAGAAGTAAGTGCCCGGGCGGCGGCGGCTCCTCCCGTTCGCTTTCTCTCGCTTTTCCCCCTCGACTCATTCCTCCCCTCCCGCCACCCCGCCCGCAGGGAGAGCAAGAAGTCCGCGGGCAAAAAGGAGGAGAAGAAGAGGAAGTCGGCAGGGGGGGACAAGGACAAGGAGCGGGGCGGCAACGACAGCTTCAAGAGTCGAGAGTTCATCGAGACCAGCGAGGAGAGCTCCTCGGACTCTGACCGCAAGAACCGGGGCAAGAGGAAGAAGGTAAGGCCAGCAGACGCGCGTCCTCGCCTGAGTGATGCCACCCGGCACAGAGCCTCTGCTTTACGGGGATAAGCATCCAGACTTAGCTTCGCCTTCCCTTCTGTCTTTCTAACCAGGAGTCTGATGACGAGGAGGAGGAAGAGGCCGCATCCACACCTGCAAGCTCGGAGGAGGAGTCTGACTAAACGCACACACGCACACAAACAGAGGTTTCCATCATACACACAGACCAAGGACCAATCATCTAGGCTCTCTGCATAGAGATCACACAAATGGACTAATGGAGTCAGAGACTCGACGTGGCAAATATCTTCGTCCTGCTCCGAGGCAAACAACGCTGTTCGCGGGAGCTCCGACATTATCATGGCATGGCGCTGGGCTCTCCTGCTGGCCGCTCGATGACGTTAGAGAAAAAGAGTCTTGAAAGGTCCCCCCCCTCCTCCCGTCAGAGAAACTTGTAGTTTTCTAGCAGTTAGTTGATGGAAATGGTTTTTATCCCTCTTCTGTAAAGCATTTAAGTGTTTTTTTCTTTTTTTTGTGCTTTGACATGTCATGTTTTCAGGCTTGAATAAATAAATCGTTTTTAATAAATCTTTTCAATGTTTTTTTTTAAACGCCAAATGTATCGCACCGTCCCGCTCGGTGATGGGAGGAGGCACCGCCCACCGAATTCCCCCCGGGTCCCGGTCCATGCGATCCTCCCGCATCAATCCCATTTAACCAGGCGAGGTGGTTTGGGAGTGTGTGCCATCGGGAGGGAGGGATGCGGATGGCCCGCCTGGCTGAGCGTTTTGAGAGACGGTGGTTGGAGGCAGGAGGCTGAAGTACCCGGTGGTTTGTAAAAGGGTTGCTGAACCTGGGGTCAAACAGGGTGGTTTTTAAGAGGCAAAAGGCCGGAGGATGTGTGGTTCACTTCCTCCCCGACCAGCGATGCTTCTGATAAGGTCTCGTGTGTGTGCCTCGATGCCGAGCTTGTTCCTGCGCGGGGTCTCTGCATGCTCTCCCCATATCATCTTTCCTGGCTTCCCCCTGTGTTGGCTGGAGATGGGGTGCTGCACAGCCTTGGACCCCACTGGGTAGACAAACTAATCTCATATCTTATGAAGGCGAGGTAATGGATGGAGCCAAATGACAAGGCTGGCTACTTGTTAATCGTGAAGGTATACCAGTTATACATATACACTTTAAGATACGTTTGGGCAAGTATTTATTATATTCCTATCACGTTTTATTGAAACGTACCTATGCATGTGCTAATCTTGTTATGCAAGAGTAGGGGAAATGACATCATGATAATGTAATCTCAAGAGCTGTGGCCCTTATCATAAAGCCGGATCAACATATCCATGAGTTCTATAAGCTATCTGGCTTCACTAAACTCAACATCCTGCAGTCCAGTTAAACTACATCATGAAATGTGTTATCGGCTTGAGTGGTCAGCCCCGGTTCTAGATGTTCCAGCTGTTTTGCAGGTGCTCATAAAAGAGGCGTATAGTTATATTTACATTTACTCTTATGACAGACGCTTTTATACAAAGCGACCTACAATTAAGGGGCAGCACGCGGCATTTGTCCCATCAGAGATGTGGACGAGTCCACCAGAGGGAGAGCAGGGAGGAGCCAGCAATAGTTCTGGAAAATTATGAGACGTTTAAACATTTCATCCAGGCCAAAACAACAACAGGGTCTGCTGGAAAAATGCAGGAAGGGCTGCTGGCAAAACATCACTGACTGTGTGAATGTCTGTCAACAGTCGTGTCATATCACAGCCTCACAACTGGAGAACAAATGCATCCGACCGTAATCACATTTGTGTGTGGTGCAGTTTTACTTTTCGGCTTTGATTTATCCTCACGGGGCGTGTCTGCCTGGCTGAGGGGTTTAGTTTGTCTTAAGACTCAAGCTCCTCACAGGCCTTCTCAGGATTATCTCTCCAAGATCAGTGAGACCCTCTAGGGATGGGGAGGACCACCCAAAAAAGAAGCCCTTGTGACATAATAACTGACAGGTTATTAATTTAGGTTTAATTTAGCATCTCATAGCATTTAAAAGCTATTAGATTGTTTTGTTACAATTTGTATGAAATGGTAATTATAGAGGTAGTAATTCAAATAAGCTCTGTGCAGCAGTGGGAGTGGTTATGTTTTATCACCTGTGAAAATGAATACAAATACTTTAAGATGTTATAACGTATAAATAATGTTAGAATCATGAAGCCAAACCTTTTGAACGAGCTTGCCTTTTCTCGAGAAATGTAGATAATTTCTTCCTGTGGGGACACATAACATTGTGAAAGGCATCATGACTATTATTCATTATTATATTATTCAGGCGTGGCTATATTCCCATGCTGTTGCTTTCTTATGGCTGTGTGCCTCAGGACAGTGTGGCAACACCACAGGCAAGAAGAAACAAATGTGAACCAAACCCTTTGCCTTCCCACTGAGTCACTGTTTGTTTACATCACTGCAATGGCAGTTCAGCTACAGTACAATCGAGTAATGGCATTGAAAAAGTGCCATTCGTGTTGTTCATAATGCACCCCTATCTCACTGTCTCCCACTAAATCTCTCAAAAACGATGCAATTGCAATTGATTTTGTATTAACATGTTTAATCATTTTGAATACACTGCACAAACATGGTAACAAAGTCACATGATGATGATGATGATTATTTATGTTATTTGGAGGACTCTCCGTGGATGTTGTACGGGGCAGATTTCACTCTATGTGTTATGAAAATAGAAAACAGTTTCACTTCTCAGAAATATTGAACTTTTTCCACAATATTCTCATTTTTTTCAGATGCACCTGTATTTGATTTGTGAGTCGTTGAAGTTAAGACATATTTCAAGTGCAAGGTGGATGTAGGCGCGTGGAAACGTAGCCCAAGGCCCTGTGCATGTGCGGGAACTCCAGCTGGTCCAACATGTCATTTAAGTAGCGGCTCGATTGAGTGCGAACATGTTTACATGGATCCCTTCCTGTAGCCTGATAACCACTTCCAAAGCGGTTCTAATGTTTGCACATGTGGCGGATAGGTTTCACAGGTAGCACCGCTCACCATATCCGTGGAGTCACATTCAGCCACACTGCGCACCTGCTTGCACGTCCAAAGCCTGCGTGTGTGTTTATGTGCCTCGCGTATAAGGTTGCCATTAATTGACCACAAACATAATGGACCCACTTAAGGAATGACATAGTCTCCAGACGCATCTAGACAATCCTCCCGATGTGAGAGCCAGTAATGCTGTCAGCGCGCGTGAGTGTATTGAGAAGTGGTCGTATCGTATGTCGCAATTCCCGCGCGTCGATAATGCCACAGTCAGTCATTTATCACAGTGCATTTTGAACGCGGGCTTCTTACAGGGGTTTAAGATCAGATTCTTTTTTTTTTCTTCCTCGACTGCATGAGCAGAAGGATGTTCGCTATGGAGCAGCCAGGTTTGTCCCGAGTCAACCTATTCAAAGTAATGGGTTGAGTGTGCGTCAAAACGCTGTCCCTACGTTTGGAACTCACCATATGATACGTAATTTCCGCTTCTCCACAAACATGTAGCATTTTGCAGTGCTGTTTATTGGTTGGTCGGGATCATGCCAATGGGAACCGTCATTGGATTTTGCGAGATAACGCATTATAAGGAGATTGATGCAGGAGACTGATACAAAGACATCACAAACTACCAAACCTCACGAGGCTGACGTGGCAGGAAACTCATGTAGTTGCATCTAAGTTGAGTCTGTTGGAAGTCTGCGTGACATCAGACCAACGTGCACAGATGGAAACTCACCATGTGACTAACTTGGTTCAATTCATCAAAGCCTGTTAAAAAGCCTCACTCTAAAATAAACTGACCATAACCTATACTAAGCATCCAGGAAGCATCAGGAAGCCACTGGCTGGATGTTAGAAATGGATGTGCGGGATATTGATCAGCATCCCCGAATAATTGTGTTTTTCAAAAGTAGACGGCGAGAATGAACCAGAGATGGAGAGAGAGAGAGAGAGAGAGAGAGAGAGAGAGAGAGAGAGAGAGAGAGAGAGAGGAAAGAGGTATGGCAGATGGGGATTTGTGGTGTAGGAGGCAAGAGGGAGGGACATAGGGACTCTTTCATGTGTTCATTCTCCGTCATTTGCATGGAGGAAGGGGAGGTCCGGCTCGTGCTATAAGCCAGTCAAACTAAAAACAGTGAGGTAGAAGAGCAACCAAGCCGTGTGAGAATCCAAGCCAGATTTCTGTCCTCACAGTCCGGAGTAAGTGTAAGTCCCTGACTCTGGAGGCTCCTGTGGAGGCTGCACACTGCCCAGCGAGACAGCCCCTCCACCCCCCCCACTCCCAGGACCTGCAGAGTAGCCTCTTGGACCAGCAGCCATGGCCTCCCTGGTGTGGGGCTGCGTCACCGACTTCTTCACCTACGAGACCACCAAGTCCGTGGTGGTGAAGAGCTGGTCTGTGGGCATCATCAACCGCGTCGTCCAGGTGCTCATTATTGCATACTTTGTCGGGTCAGTGATGTTCTTCTTCTCTTCCCCTCTCACCTTTGATTGTCTTAGTATTGTCTTAGTCTGAAATACATTCTTTCCGCTCACCTCCACTGAGTTCATTCAATTGCGCACTGGTTCAGTACCAGATGGTTCAATCCAAATGTGTAGTGTTAAAATGTTGCTGTTTTCTCCGTTTCATTCTCCGCTTCAATCTCCATTATATTAAAATATTTGAATATTCCTTGAGAGATCCTTGAGAGGAGCCTGTGAATGATATGGTCTCATATGTTCTTGAAAGCAAGCTAAAAAAAAAAGTAATAATACTTTCATAGTAATAAGTCACTTATAGTAATAAGTCAAGATGAAGCTTTGTCACTTTCTCAACAAATTCCGTAGTAGTAGAGTTTCAACCAAATTTCAACTTAATTGTCCATCCATTCAAAATGGGTCACTTCTTTTGTGGAAACATCTGCAGGTCAGACCACACGGTTATGTTTTATGTTTTGTCCTCTAACCTGCAGGTGGGTCTTCATCCACGAGAAAGCCTACCAAGTGAACGACACCGGCATCGAGTCGTCAGTCATGACCAAAGTGAAGGGCTTTGGCTACCAGCACGGTCGTGTGATGGATGTCGCTGACTACGTCTTCCCTCAGCAGGTTTGTGTGTGTGTGTGTGTGTGTGTGTATGTGTGTGCCGCCCTTTTGCCTTGTGAGATGGGTTCGACCATCTGTGGTGCATGTGGAGCATCTTGGAGCCAGTGCTTTTTGTGTCTGTCCATCGACTCCTGCCATAAATGTGTTGCAGGGTGCTGGTGTGTTCTGCATCATGACCAAACTCGTCATCACGGAAAATCAGTTCCAAGGAAGATGTCCAGAGGTGAGGACGCGTCGAGGTGACTGCTTTAGGTTTCAGGGGGCTTGAGTTCATCCTGCGAGCTCTTTATGTTGTGGCAGCTGAGGGCTGAGGGGCAGCCACGGGACTTCAACTCGAGGTGGGGACAGTTGAAGTGAAAACACATTTTCAGGAACTAAACACGAAACAGGGTGCAGGTAAAAACGCTTTGCCAACCCGCTCTTAATGACATCTGCTTCTACTGTTAAATGTCTTATCAGGCAAAACATCAACTTCACCTTCAAGAATGAGATGCAACCGCATGAGTTTGCGTTGTATGAATATGACATCACCTGAGAGGAATTGTTGTTGCCTTCCCTACGAACCAATTTCACAGAAAAGGAGACCTCAACCGTAACAGTTCAATAATACATTTGTGTGTGTGTGTGTGTGTGTGTGTGTGTGTGTGTGTGTGTGTGTGTGTGTGTGTGTGTGTGTGTGTGTGTGTGTTTGTGTGTGTGTTTCAGTCTAATGAGAAGTTTCAATGTAACACAGATCAAGAGTGCCACAAACATTATGGCTCCGTTCTCTCAAATGGTGAGTGAGACACTTCCCTTCCCATCTGTAGATGTTGCTAAATGTAGGGGCGAACCACACTCACTTCCTCTTTGCCCGCGGGTCTAACAGGAAATGTGTCCCTTCTTTTTCTGTCCGACTCACCAGGTGTGATTACAGGTTTTTGCCTCGGCGCCACCAATGAGTCCAAGGGCTGGTGTGAGATTGAAGGGTGGTGTCCGGCGGAGGACGACGATGTCGAGATGTAAGGATGCACAAACACAGAGACAGGCAGAGGGGCTTGTGCAGATTTTTCCCCTTTCGCAAACCTCGATTTGTCATCCTCCCGCTCTGTACTGCCCCCAGCACTCCCATGTACGATGTGAAGAACTTCACCATATTCATCAAAAACAGCATTCGTTTCCCCCTCTTCAATGTCACCAGGTGGGTCGCACTGAAAGCACAATGCCAGTTCAGGTTTCTCACGACTATTAGCATGAACTGTAACCTCGATCCCTCAGGGGGAACTTTCCCTCCACAATGTCATCCAGTGAGATCAAGAAATGCACCTTCCACCCTGAGACGAACCCCTCATGCCCCATCTTTCGCGTGGCCGACATTCTGAACTACACTGGGCAGAGTGTGAGCAGCCTGGCAGACAAGGTCCGGACCATCCTCACCTGATTTATCACAGAAACCCCGAGGTATGACTTTACTTAACTTGCCACTGTCCCATCCTTATCTCTCAGGGTGGAGAAATTGGGATAAACATACAGTGGATATGTAACCTGGACCTCAGCATTGAAGACTGTAAACCTCACTACTCTTTCACACGACTTGATGCACCCTTTGCCAAGAACCCTGTCTCCAAAGGCTACAACTTCAGGTGGGGGGGGGGGGGGGGGGGGGGGGGGGGGACTGTGCCTCTTAGGGCCTGATTTACTAAAGCTTTGCATGTATAAATATTGATTCAGAATTATTTTCTGTGAGCTGTTTCTGGTGCGTTTTATTTTCAGTCAAAAAAAGAGAAAGGAAACAGGGAAATTGGATGTCACGCATGGCCAACGTGATTAACCATATTTTACTAGAATAAACAGAAGAAAATCTGAAATCCCAAAAACATAATAAACCGCAGTTAATCTTACCGCGAAATCTTACCAGGAGCATGCAATTTAGCGCCCCTCATCTGGGATCTTAGTAAATCAGGCCCTCAGTGTCTATATGAACTGAACACTTTACACCTCTAAAACGCTACTTTTCCCTCTGTTCGTGCACAGATTTGCCAAATATTTCAGGACAGAGAATGGGACTGATTTTCGGACGCTTCACAAGGCGTATGCAATTCGCTTTGATGTCATGGTCACTGGCAATGTGAGTTTCAAATGTGTCCCATTAACCCCTGAAAACACATCATCTCATGATACATTGGTATCAAATGTGCAAAGTGCACACTGAGGCGCAATTACAAGCACCATTTCAAACAATGTTAATCAAGTGCAGCTCTTGCTTTCCGTCTCTTCCAGGCTGGAAAGTTTGACACAATTCCAACTCTGATTAACTTGGTTGCCGCTTTCACCTCTGTCGGACTGGTAGGGATTTTTGTCTCCACCTCAGAGCCACGATGAAGTGCGTTTGGTCCCACTGTCGGCTCTCATTTCACTTTCACTCTCAAATCTGCGTTGCAAGGGTACGGTTCTCTGTGATGTCATCCTGCTCAACTTCATGAAGGGGGCGGACCAGTACAAAGCCAAGAAGTTCGAGGAGGTAAAGCCTGCGCGTCTCTCCGGGATCACCTACCATTGCAGCGCAGTGTCCCGCTCTGTCCGTTTGGTGACTGACTGTTTTGTGCGTGCAGGTGTCAGAGGCTCAGATCGAAGCGTCCCTCGCTCAGAGCCCAGCGAGCCAGCTCTCACTCAAACCCGGCATCAAGAGCTCCTACGACTCTGGAGCCATCTCCCTTTCTCCCTCCGACCAGCAGATCTGACGATGTGGAGAGGCGGACAGCCCTCTCGCCGTCTCCCACTCTTCTTCCACCACCTCATGATTGCCTCGCAAGAGATTCACTAAGCCTGTGCTGGTTGTCAGGGTCCTGCGGTCTGTTTTAGTTTGGCGAGTCCATGAATATGATCAGGAAAAGGACTCGCGGTGAAGAGTAGGTGTGGCCTTGCAGCTCATAATAAAAACAGGCTCACTGGAACATCCAGGTCAGGAACATTCAAGCATACAACAGGCTCAATTAACCCGTAATAAAAAAAGAAAGAAACTTATTTTATTGTAAGCATTTTTACAAGACATTTTCCAGCATCCACACTCCAATAAACTGCATCTTCCTCCTCTTTGCCAGCCAAAATATCAGAGCTGAATAAATCTGCGTCTTTCTTCCCCATAGCTTTTCTCAAACGGGCCACGTTTTAGAATAAACACATGTTCAATGCATGAAAAACACTGTGCTGAATAAATTAATTTGCCTAACATTCTGGGGGATTTTGTCTTTCTTGACATGGTTTGCACAGTCACACACTGCACTATATTCTGCTTCTGGCACAAATGAAAGCATTAAGGAATTCTCTGATTGTATAAAGATGGGTGTCTGTGTGAGTGTGTAACGAGAGCGGCTAAGAGTGGGGTAAATGTGCGTGTGGTTTGAGGTTGACAAATGGACCATTATTACTTTACTCATGGGCAATGACGTACAGCGGGCAGTGTTGCTGGTCCGAGTAACACAGAGTAATACAAGACCTTGTTGTTTTTTGCTTATTCTCCAAAATCACCTCCAACCCTTCCTCCTTTGTAACATTTATGTAATTTATGAAATGGAATCTGTCTTGCTCTCTGTCCCTCGCTCCTTGCTCCTCTCCTCCTCCTCCTCTCCCCCATCCCCATCCTCCAGCTCATCTCACTAAAAACTGTGACCAGGGCACTAAGAGACGGCGCTAAAGAGCCTCTTAATGGCTCGGACAGGGATTTAGAAGAGGAGAGTTGTGAAATGAGGCCACAGAGGAACTGATAGCAGTTAGCCATGAAGTTTGACGCACTAATGCAATAATGCCAATCAATATAATGCATGTAACGGAAATGACAAGATGATGCACAGTGCTATAAAGCACTCTCTCTTCCTCTGTGACTGATTCCTCTGGTGCATCTGCACCTTCATTGTGGACAAAATGGGTCTTTTTAATTCCTCAAATAGCATTTAGAGGTCAAGGAAGGCTGGATTTGTGTGCCACTGTGAACAAAAGCAGATAACGCTATTTCTTTCCCAATAATAAGGACAAAGAAGTGGAAGCGGAACCTGCAGGATCTGTGGTATTAGGGCGCAACATAGATTGCAATTTATTGGATTTAACAATCCGCAGCTCTGCTTCAAGGCTGTTGTCACAGCTCAGATTCAACACAGAAAATGAGCATTATTCCTTACATGTGCTCTTTCTGTTCATTCTGTCTTCACCCGAGGCCACTTACACAGTGTACTATCCTATCAAGGATGACTGATGCCTGCCTTGACAAGGACGATGAGGGATGATAACTGTAATGGCTGTGGGAGTGCAACCTCAGTACTAAGGTGCCCCTCTCCAGCAAGGAGACGACTTCACAGCACAGACGGAGCCTCTCGTGAGGTGAACAGAGAGCGGCAGACTCTCAGAAACCACTGGTCACCTCTGAAACCCGTTTCCCTATTTCTCCTCTGGGATTTCATTTCCAGTACGGCCGGACAGGGAGCCATTACCAAGACACAGAATAACCAGAGACGGATCTGCTGCCGCACGGACGGAGGCACAAATGAAAGCTGTAAACGCTGATGGAGGACGCAAATATTCCTATCTAGACAGACTAGACAGAAATCGAATGTTGGTGTCGTCACTGAGAGGTCTTGAAAATACTCTCGACGTGGTTGAGGACTTTGTACCTTTCACAAGACAAGTAGGAAAATGGTGCCGTGGATAAAATGTTCTTAAAAAGCTTGGTGATCCTGATGGAACTACTCTCTGAAGCAGGCGCGGTTTGTTTTCATCCTTTGGTGCAGTCCTGCTATCTGTGCTTCTTCTTCTTCAGAGTCAGTATCCAGGCGGGGAGGGCGGGCCGGCGCGCTGGTGCCACGTCCTCCACCACCAGAGCCCCCGCTGTCGCCGGCTGCTCCACCTCCCACTCCTGCTCCGTCATCGAGTCTTCCTCCAGGACCGAACTCCCCTCGGAGTCCGAGACATCCAGGTCCAGCACCGGAGGCACTATGGTCACCACACTCTCCGCAAAATGGACCCGTCGGTTCTCCTCGACTCGCCTCTGAACCAGAGAGAGAGAGGATTGGAAGGAAGAAGAAAGAGGAAGCAAGCAGGCTGCTGTTCTCTTGGTATTCTTCAGTCAATCGAATTTAATTAGAAGAGTACCCCAGAGAGTCTTATGCACTGTCTGTTCAATGCATTAAAAAGGACAACGACTGAGGTTCTTGATGGTTTTGAGTTAAGCACGTCTTCCATGGACATCTTTTCCACTTTGCATCATTAGTGGCAGACGTTATTTTTTTGTACAATAAAATGTCTAGAAAGGAATAAAGCTTTGTGCATGGATGAGCGACTTAGTTTGAATGTTCTAATAACTGAATCGAACTACCTTGTTTTTTTTTGTTATTTCTTAGTCACTCGCTTACTGAAAGCGACACTGACTGCCTCATCTGTTTGGGTTTGTCTCACCGCCATCAGCTATTTTTCACACCTCCTCCATTTCCTTTGTGCATTGCATTGTGGCAGAATAGTGTGAGCAGCACTGCACGCAACATACGCTGTCCTATGTTCTGATTATTTAGTCTGTATAAGTGTTACACTATGAAGACTGCTGAGAATTTGGTAAGCATTTGGTAAGCATTTGGAACGCTGACACTGCAGAAGTCTTTTTAACCGTTTGCCACAAGGAGGCAATGTTTTACAGTCTTTTTACAGTTTTTACTCACCCTTTTTGTCATCAATTCCATTGAGCTCTCTGAATCCTGGGAAACTGAATGTTTAAGGACTCCTTTGGGTGGATGGGCAAGAGGAGAGGATGGAGAGAGAGGTGTAGGAGGAGAGTTGGGGGCATGCGACTCCCCCGTCTCGTCCATCATGCGGCTGCTGGAGGAGCTCTCTGTGAGATGAGAGAAGAGAGTCTCAAAAGAACAGAACTTCAGCACCTGATCCCTGTAAACACAGAGGTCTAAAATGTGATGAGGATGGAGTTGCCCTGACCTTGGTCGGCTTTGCTCACTTTCTGTACTGCTGTATGCTGTCTCTTCCTGTTGCTCTTCAGCACTGAGTTGTTCAGAATATCAACTGGCTGCAATTACAGACAGACAACAGGGTGACAGACAGGGCTTGTGTGATTTCATGCTGATCAGACAGGGATATCACTATTTTTTGATATGAAGATATGAAGTGAAACGGCGTCAGTAAATGTAACAGAGTATCATTGTACGATATATGTCTAACCTTGACAAAAGTAGGGAGTCTAGTGTCTCCAGGCTGCACATCTGATTGGATGTGTCCATGCTCCATGGGTTCCGACTGGTCGGCCCCTCTGTGACCAAACTGCTGCTGCTGTGCTCTTTCTGACATGTCCATGCTGCTGGGCAGGACAGCACTGTGTGGTGTAGATGCCGGACTAAAGTCTGGGCCTGGCAATAGTGCTTCAGTGCCTCTGAAGCTCGACTGATTCTCAACAGCGCCTTGGGGGCTCAGATTCACCCTGAATGGGCCACCATCGGTAGGATTCTGTGGCATTTCTGATGGCCCTTGACTGGTCGAGGTGGACGACTGGTTGGGGTTTAAGAACTTGGCCCACTCTTGACCCGTGACGATCTCATCCAGTAGACTGAAGGAGCCCAGGCCGAGCTCAAAGTCATTTGTTGTTCTGCCACAAGAGGAGAGGAATCTGTAAAGTCATCCAAAATCCTAAGTTTGACTGGTTTCGCAATGTAAATGTTGTCCCAAGATGAACAGCCAACTTGTTTGTCCGGGATCAACTGCATTTCTCACAAGCAGATTGTGTTCATTACTGTTTATTATCCTGACTTAGCTATTGTTTTGAGTGTCGTGGATTTTTTCTTGATCTGTCTGTGGGAAGTGAAAAAGTAAGACGTGTTTAGAAGTGTTTATTCTCTGCAGAGAAGGAGGACAACACACCCTGACCATGGTGAGTGAAATAGAAGTGTGTTTCCCTGAGGAAGAAGTCTCAGCATGTTTTATCCTGTACCCTGTGTACCCTAGCCACATATGGGAAAACATGTGGGTGCAATAAAACCAATAAATCAGATAGCCAGGAGCCAAGGAAGATTTTACATCTAGGTTCCCAACAGCAGGACATCTTAATGATGACAGAGGACACAGTTCAGGTGGAGTTCAGACACCGGCCACTTCTAGTAAAGAACACCAAGATTGCCTGAATGTTTCCACATGCATGCAACAATTCCATTGCAGTGTTTATTAGTTTCTTATTATTATTCCTCACTCTCGTTTTTAATATTATATTTATTACCACTTATTACTGGCTTACTGTTGTTACAGAGGGTTTGTGTGTATGTATGATGGAATAGTACCCATCTTATTCTACCTTATCCTGTAATTAAAGAACACTCAGAAGGACGGGGCAGCACGGTAGCTGGGTGGATAGCACTGTTGCCTTGTTAAAAAAAACAAAAAAACACCTTGACATTGTGGTTTCACCACATTCGATTAAGTAATCCAGCCTCTTTTGCCTATGGTCTGATCAATGACATTCAATGACAAGGAGTGCTATCAAGAGATTTCTGGAGAGTGACGCTTCTGCTGATTCCCGATGACAGGTGCTGTCAGTGACAGAGGTTGGCACATCAAACCAGAGAGCGAACAAATAAGCCTAAAATAATATCACAGCTTAGGTTGTAAACATTTCAGAAATACCGTACATGTCTCACCCGTATTGCTCAAGGCTGAGCTATAAATCAGCAGACTCAATAAGACTTTTGACGGTGTGACTTCAGAACAGCACCGTATGATCGGACTGTTTGATGGATGATTACCTGATATTGGTTTCATCTTCCGTGTGTGTCAGAGGGGTTTTAGTGGCATCGCGGTGTTCTGCTGCAGACAGGGCCCTCTCTTCCATTTCCTTTGATGTAATGGTGACAGTCTCTGTTGCTGAAGGCTGGATTTGAGATAAAATCTGTGAAGGAAACAAGCTGCAGTTTCATTTCAAGGTGATTTCTTTATGACAGAAAATTAGTATAATCGTCTTGCATCACTCACTGGAGTTCCGTTCTCATTCTCATTGTTGTCCTTTTGCTCTTCCAACTTTGCCTTTTTGCCAAAGCTCCCTGGCCTGTCCCTCCACCTCTCCTTGATCTTCTGAGTCCATCGTCTGGTTTTGCTCTCAGATGGTCTCTGTTTTTTTCTGGAGCCGCTGTTTGTTGGTTTTTGGTCAGTTGTTACAGTCTGTGTGTCTTGATTTGGCAGCCAAGCCCCAAGTCCTCCATTTCCCATGTGCAACACTTTATCCTGTTGGCTTTGTGCATCCACATTAGCACCATCTGGCTTCAAGGACCACACATAGGCTCTGGGTGTAAAACCTTGTGTCTGTTCAGCATTTATCACAGAATCCTTATTTGCAGGGGTGTGTCTGTCGAAACCCTGCTCTTTTTGGTCAGTGCTCCCAAAGGAAGTGATATCAACATCCTTGAGTGATACGGCAGGAAACAGCTGCCCCTTTCCTGGTGGAGTGATCCCAGGCTGTGTGGCTTGTGCCAACAACCCGTTGTCACCTGTGCCACCATCAGTGTTGTCTTTCTGGGTGGAGGAGGAAAGAAGACCCTTGACCCCCTCACAGTCAAGACCTGGTTGTTTTACTCCCCCACCAAAGTTACTGCCAACAGGAGACGTCCCAAACACATTCACCGAAGTACCGTTTGGGTTGAAGGCGAAGCCATTGACAGGCCTGTTGGCAGTTGCAATGGGCACAGGTGACGGGCACACAAGACCCTCTCTTCCCGGCTGCAGCTTCAGTCTCTGCAGCATGGACTGCAGCAAGGCCTGAGTATCTGTTGGATTATGTGACTGAGACATCTAGACATCTGCGTATCAAATCCAAAAGTCACAGAAAAGCATGGCAACAGTAAGTTCATGTAAACACGGTAACACACACTAATTTGTCGAGACCGCAGACTGCAAAAGAACAAACCAGTTGTGTGTGATCCGCGTTCACCCCTTTATCCAACATGTGTTGTTGAGATGTTTCTGATGGTTGCTCCCTCCTGGTTTCATGCTCCAGTCCTCTTCTATTATCCTCTGGGCAGTTCCCAGTCTCCTGACAGGTCCATCCCTTATGGCTTAATGTCCTCAACTAGATTAGAAATTCCTCTTTTCCTGTGTGTCGGCTGTTTCCTCCCATTAATGTGTCAACGTCACATTGGCTCCTCTCCTTCACGGTCCCCACAAGCGTTTCAGCCGCTGTCTGGCGAAGTTTCACTCCTGTCAGTGGTATCGTAGATTAACTCTCATGAGTACACCTCGTGTCCACCAGTGAAGGGAGGAGGAGACGTTCCTCACACCTTACATACTGAAGCAGACCAACGAGAAAGACCAGTGAGGTGAGATAGTTGTGCACAGACAGTGACTCTCCCCGTTTCTCTGCCCATCTTTCTGTTTGCCCTCCCTTCCTTCCTATTTCTCTGACACACAAGCACACCCTCTTTCTTACCACTACGACCTATAAGTGGTAATTACAAGGCACATTTCGTGCACTGTTGCTATATATGTCCTCAGAATGAAAGAAATATGATCTGCCAGAGATGGCCTTTGGTGTATGAACTCTAAGAACTGAATTGAGCTTGGTGTTGGTTTTATGTGAACTAAATGGCCACATGCTGGTTAGCAGTGTTGCCTCAGGCCTAGAAAGGCCTCAGACTAAAGGCTTTTCTGTGAGTTTGCATTTTCTCCTTGCCTCTGACTCGAGTTTTCTCCTGGTACTCAAATTTCTCCCCACAGCCCAAAATCATGATGTTACAGAAAATAACCGCGCATGCTTATTCATTTACATGACTGTTTTTTAAAAGTACAAAAACTGCAGCTGCAGTGGTCTAAGTTTAATCTAAAACAACATTATAGCAATTAAAAATAAGGTACGATATTCCTATTCTGAAATGCATGAGTTTATCAGATATCAGAGACGCATGTGTGCCATAAAAAAGTAATTTAGGAAATGCTTGAATAAGTGAAGTCAGAATGTAGGTCCAGGGTTTGAGACCCAATTGGACTGAGGGCCTTTCTGTGTAGTTTACATGTTCCTCCCATTTCACTGTCAGACAACGCCAGAAACACAAATGATGGGACAGGTTTCATTCGTACTGTGCTGTAAAGAACAGTCATGTCTGAGGATTAATACATTATTTATACAATTAAATGGATAAATATATTTATATTTACGCTCTACATGTTGGAAAAAACGACTGAAGAACAGCCTGGGGAACATGACTGGGGAAAATGACTAAAACCTCGGATTAATATTTGTCGATTATGCCTCTCATCGAGTACCTCTCGACCATGCAACATGTTGCGCATGCGCTGCTCTAGACCACGCCCCTTCTGGATTAGTCTCCCTCTGATTGGCCCACAGTCTAGCACTGGGAAATGGCGGCGTAAACAAGCAGAGTCGGTCCTAAGCGCTGTAAGGTTGAGCCGCTGTTACAAAATTAAAACATAAAACCAGACCTGTTACCGGAATGAGTATGTTTTCAGGACTGGAGAGATTTGTTTTCGGCGTCCCAGCTATCCAGGCACCGCCGGTTCTCCTCTCAGTGGTGTTTTAAGTGTTAGTTTCGGCTAACGTGTAGCCGCGCTCGCTTACTACGGAGAAGTGTATTTAATGCCAGGCAATGGACTGCGTCGTGGCGGGAGGAAACGTCAAAGGTAGCGAACAATCCGTGCTCTTTACAGCAATGACCTGGCTCAGTGGCATACGACCACAAGTCGCAGTTAAACACCATTTTGCCACAGGAACACGTCTATCTGTACATTTACAGTCCGCAAGTTTGCACACTGAAGCACTACTCTCGCAACTGCTGCTGCATCTTTCCCATAGTCTGTAACTTTGCTCCAATACGTTTAGATCTCATGTGTTTTGTATTTGCTCTCCTGCATTAACTGTTATCCCTTCTGGTTAATCTGTCCTGTCCGTCTGTAAAAAGTGTTTTTTCATCTTAAGGAGATGTAAACTATAACCTGGATTAGAAGTGAAGTCCCTTCTTTCTCTCTCTCTCTCTCCCTCTCTCTCTCCCTCTCTCTCTCTGCCTTTCTGTGTGTGTGTGTGTGTGTGTGTGTGTGTGTGTGTGTGTGTGTGTGTGTGTGTGTGTGTGTGTGTGTGTGTGTGTGTACCGTCCAGTGCTGGCCAAAGCCATCCAGTCTCTGTCCCGGATCGGCGACGAGCTGTATGTGGAGCCACAGGAAGACGGGGTGGGTAGCTCTGACACGGCCCTGTGTCGCAGCGCTTCCTCCTGTGATGCATATACTCTGCCCCGTTGCTTCCTGTTGATGCTCGCCACGCGTCAATGAATAACGCTCCTCTGTGCCTCTCTCTCTCTGATAGTTGGCCCTGCGGTCTGTGAATTCCTCTCGATCGGCCTACGCGTGCTTCCTGTTCGCACCGCTCTACTTTAGCAGGTGCAGGCCCTGTCTGTGTGTGTGTAAACACTATGCATTGTGATATGTGTGTGAGTCACTGAACATCATTTTTGTGCATGTCATCTCTTTGTGCTCTGATGCCCTTCCTTCTCGGTTGCAGGTACACCATGTCCAGTAAGCATGCCTTTCGCTGCAAGATGGCAATTAAGGTGATGAGAGAAAAGACGATCCAACACTTTTTTATTTATTTATTTACTTACTTACTTACTTGACATACTTAAGATGCAGTCTGTGATAGACTGGCTGTCCATCACAGAGCACACACACCTTCATACTCACACCTAGGGACAATTTTGAGTCTTCAGTTGACCTTGAGGTGCATGCTGTGGGGAAAATGACCCACACAGGCATGGGGAGAACATGGAAGCTCCACCCAGAAATGCCCTTGTTCTGACCAGGCTTCGAAATGTTATTGTTTCCAAAATGTATCTCCCATGGTTAATCAAAATCCAGTAAGCTCATGTACTCCTTCAACAACTGTGAGACTAGGACATATCTTATCTTACTGCTAATCAGTATCATTCTCTGATGTGAGACAGGTGCACCCCCAGCAGCTGCAGAGTCATGTGCATTCCACTTTATTTTCTGCACCAGGCACTTCAGACACTATTTTGTCCAAAACCCCCTCACTTCCTCATTTTAGTCTCGTCCGTCTATGTCATCTGAATGACTGTGGCCCAGCGGATGAGTTCTCACGTGTACATTTTGAAAAGCAGAAACTCATAGATGCGCAGATCAGGACAGAAGTGCAGCCCGGTCCCACCCGGTCTTAAATGTGACTGCCGGTGTGATGATATTCATTCTTAAACCCCTTTATGGTGCCGTGTGTGTGTGTGTGTGAGTCAGAGCGTGCAGGCCGTGTTTAGGTCTCTAGCCACTCTCGAGAAGACCGTGGAGAGGTGTCACATCAAGCTGGACGAGCACAAGAGCCGGCTCATCTTTACCCTGCACTGCAAACACGGTATCGGTCCTTCACCCCCCCCCCCCCCCCCACACACACACACACACGTGCCGCGCCTTTCACCGTGTTGTGCTCCTCATGCCTGCGCTCTCTAAAGTGCTGCTGTTTCCCTCCGCAGGCCTCCTGAAGACGCATAACCTGGCTTTCCAGGACAGCGAAAGCTTACAGGCGGTCTTTGATAAAGACAGCTGCGCTAATGTGTTCATATCCCAGCCCAGGTGTGTGTAGTGCCGAGTCGATGGAGGTCTGACACGTATTTATTTGACCTCTCTAATTCGTGGGACCTTTTTATACCAGTACAGACTTCTTTTTAGTCTAGGATGTTTCTCTCGCCACAGGTGGAGCTGCTTCCCGCTGTAACGGTGTCTTTGCTCTTTCCCGTCCGTCCTTCCTGGCTGTCAGGTTGCTGCTGGACACGGTGGTGCATTTCCCTGCCTCCCTGGAAGAAGTGACCGTGTCGGTGAACGACGAGCGCATGTGGGTCAGGAACCACGTGGAGGAAGAGGGTGACTTTGATTTACCGCTAAGCTGACCCCCAGCACCGGTGTCCCCCCGCCAACTGCAATGGGGGAGCGAAAGCGGACGTGTTCTGAAGTGCCTTCTCCCTGTGCCTGCCGCCCCCCTCAGACCAGTCCAAGGCCATGCTGACTGAGCTGTGTTTGGCCTCGGACGAGTTCGACCGCTTCGCCGCCCGGGCTCACAACAGCGTCACCTTCTGTCTCAAGGAGTTACGGGTGAGACGGGGCGCCGGCGGCAACCGACTCTTTAAGTGGGTTTTGCCAAGCTTAGCGCTGGGTGTGCTGAGCTTCTGTCATCTCTCCACCAGGGTTTGCTACTGTTCGCAGAGTCCACCGGCCTCCCCATCTCTATGTACTTTGACGATCCGGGCAGGTGGGCAGCCTGACGTCGCAGCCCCGGCTTCGCATCGTGTTTGCAGGCTTTGGCTTTGTCGATCGCTGTCGTGTTTCAACATTGATGTGTGTGTGTGTGCGTGTCAGTCCTGTAGTGCTGTCAGTAACAGACAGCGTCCTGGAGGGGAACTTTGTGCTGGCCACTCTGTCTGAGGACTCCAACCACAGCAAAAACGGCAGCAAACGGTAAGAGGACGATGACGCCCAGAGAAAGTGTTTTGACAAAGTAAAAGATGTTCAATTGACATCCCCTGGTCATTTGCTAAAGATGGATTACCGGTGAAACGTCCTCATCTCGACTTCGGGTCTGGGTATACTTCTTCTTAGCCGAGGCTCCGTATCGTACTCCCGCTGTCTCTCCCCCCCACAGAGCGCGCACGCCGCCCGCCCCCCACGACGACTTCATGAACGACGACATGGACTCCTACCTCATCGCCATGGACACCAGCATCGCGCCCGGCCCCTCCGCCCCGGGACCGCCCACGCCCCCCCCGGCCCGTCCCGCCCGCTCAGAACGGCCCGCCGCCGCCGCCGCCTCGGCCGATCGCAGGACGCGGCCTCACAGCAGCGAGGAGGAGGAGGAGGAGGAGGACGAAACGGAGCCGGACGATCCGGCCAGACCGCCCAACAAGAAGGTACAAAGGAAACCATTGGGTGAGATTGGACGCGGGGAGGGAAGCTTTCTCTACACAAATCTTTTCGCCCCCCCCCCCCTTACAGTTCTGCTCCCTGCTCTTCGGATCGGTGCTCCCTCCGTCCTCCCAGACGCCCACTCAGCCACTGGTGACGGGGGAACTGTTGGCCAGCGACAGTGAGGACGAGGCGCAGTGACTCATCACCTGGATGGATGGATGGATGGATGGATGGATAGATGGATGGATGGAGGGAGGGATGGAGGGATGGATGGATGGATGGAGGGATGGATGGATGGATGGATGGCTGGAGGGAGGGAGGGACGGATGGATGGATGGATGGAGGGATGGATGGATGGATGGAGGGATGGATGGATGGAGGGAGGGAGGGAGGGATGGATGGATGGCTGGAGGGAGGGAGGGGTGGATGGAGGGATGGATGGATAGATGGATGGAGGGATGATGGATGGATGGATGGATGGATGGATGGATGGCTGGAGGGAGGGAGGGGTGGATGGAGGGGTGGATGGAGGGATGGATGGAGGGATGGATGGATAGATGGATGGATGGAGGGATGGATGGATGGATGGAGGGAGGGAGGGAGGGATGGATGGAGGGATAGATGGATGGATGGATGGATGGATGGATGGAGGGATGGATGGATAGATGGATGGATGGAGGGATGGATGGATGGATGGATGGATGGATACAGGGGAGCGGGGGATGGGGGGGGGGCACCTTTTTACCGGACCGGAGACGAGACGAGATCACGGAGTAGAGACGACAGGAGACTTCCCGCTGCCCCTCGGGGTCTGTCTGGTCCTGTCGCCGAGCGGCCAGGAGAAGCGCCCTCTGAATAAAAGACACGTGTACCACAAGTGCGTAAATACTCTTAATTTATTTATTTACACTTAGAAAGGCCGGAGCTCATGCCGGTGAAACCGCGGTCCGACGCGTCATCAGAAGTAAGACTCGGCGTAAGACGTGGAGGATCTAAGAGTCTGTGACTTGGTCTTGGCTGGATCGTCGCCGCTCCCTCTCTCTCGCTGCCCCTGGAAGCTTTTCCCCCTCGTCTGCGGTTTCCTCCTCTCCCGCTCCCTCTCCTTCCCCTGCTCCTTCTCCCTCCTCTTCCTCAGCTTCTCCTCCTCTTTCTCCCGCCTCTCTCGCTCCCGGCGCCTCCTCCTCCTCTCCCGGGAGCTCAGCTTCTCGCCCTGCTCCGCCTCCCCGTCCTGCTTCGCCTCGGCCGGGGCGTCGCTGAAGTCCTGAATCAGGATTTTGGGCACCTGCATCTTGGCCTGGGCCCCTTTGGCCTGGGCCTTCTTGGGCTGCTCCCCCCTCAGTCTGCGGAACAGGCCAAAGCGTTTGGGAGGCTCAGCGGGCTCCTGCGCCGACGTGACCCCTGGGGTCCCATGGGGAGGAGCCTGGCTGGGTTGGGCCGCTGCGGGCCCGGACTCTGCAGATTCTGCGGACTCATGTTCCGGCTGACTGGGGATAGACTGCGACTGGCTGGACTTCTGCGGCTCAGTGAAGAGGTCTTGAGAGAGCCTGCGGCCTATCCTGGCTCCACGGGAGTTGGACGACTTTCGGATGCAGAAATCGGCGGAGGAGCGGCTGCTGCGGCGGCTGGACCCTGGCGTCGGGCCACTCGTGCCCAGCTCGGGCTCCTGGGCTTTGGGCCTGGGGTCAGGGTTCGAGTCTGCCGGCTCACAGTCCTCTTCCACTGCGATTTCCCGAACGCTTCCTGTCTTCTCTCGCTCCTCCAGAGCAGCTTTGACCCGTGGCTCTTCGGGTGCCGGCTCCCCAGTCCCACTCCCATCAGGCTGGGCGCTGAGAATCACTTCCCCTGTCTTTTCTGCCTCGACCTCTGCTTCAGATGCTAAGTCTGCACCTTGTGTGTGTTCAGGCGGAGACGGTATTGCCTCCTCTGCTTCTGTCTGGGCGTCTGCGGGTTGTTCTGCTTTACCGTCACCGTGCTCCTGTGTGACCGCGTCGTCCTCTGTGTGATCTGGGAGCATCACGTGAGCCGTCTCTGGCTGGGCGTGGGACTCTTTCATTTCTGTTTCCTCTAATGAGTCAGTGCCGTGACGCTTCAACTCGTCCCCCGGTGGGACGTAGTCCGTCTCGCCGTTCCCCTCCCGCAGAAGCGTCTCCGTCTCCTTGGGAGCATCTTGAAGAATGTCCGCCTGGCCGTCTGTCCCCACGTCTGGAATCCCCTCGGCCGCCGTCTCCGAGACCTCTGTGTCTCCTGTGCCCGCGTCCAGCTGCGCCTGTGGCACATCAATTTCTGTGCTCTCCTCTGATTTTACTTCAGCCCGAACCACATGTTCCTCGCTTTCCTCCATCTCGCCCTCTATGTGTGGGTCTGTAGGAGAATCTACCTGTGGGTCTGTAGGATGATCTGCCTGTGGATCTGTAGGAGGATCGACCTTAAGATCTGTAGGAGAATCTACCTGTGGGTCTGTAGGAGGATCTACCTTAAGGTCTGTAGGATGAGCTGCCTGTGGATCTGTAGGAGGATCTACCTGTGATTCTGTAGGAGAATCTTCCTGTGGGTCTGTAGGATGATCTGCCTTTGGATCTGTATCAGGATATCCCTCAAGATCTGCAGGAGAATCTACCTTTAGGTCAGTAGGAGGATCTACCAGTGGGGCTGTAGGATGATCTGTCTGTGGATCTGTAGGAGCATCTACCTGTAGTTCTGTAGGAGAATCTACCTGTGGGTCCATAGGAGGATCTGCCTGTGGATTTGTAGGAGGATCTACCTGTGGGTCTATAGGAGGATCTGTCTGTGGATCTGTAGGAGGATCTGTCTGTGGATCTGTAGGAGGATCTACCTTAAGGTCTGTAGGAAAATTTTCCTGTAGGTCTGTAGGAGAATCTACCTGTGGGTCTGTAGGAGGATCTGCCTGGGGGTCTGTAGGAGGATCTACCTGTGGGTCTGTAGGAGGATCTGCCTGGGGGTCTATGGGAGTATCTTCCCCTGTGTCAGACCGACTTTCCTCCACTGCAGCCGCCTCATCATTCTCAGCCTCTTTCTTTGCCTCTTTGACCTTGTCACCTTCATCATTGTCACTCTGTTCAGCCATGTCTTTGGACCGGTCATCAGTCAGCAGCTCCACGTTCTCTCCCTCCTGCGGAATATTCTCAGTTTGCTCTTCGTTCGGACCTGCGCTCGATTCTGCCTCTACATTTGCTCCTTCTGTTTGCCTGGGCGACTGATCTTTCTCCACTTCGGTGACGTTTGCTTCCTCCTCTCCAATCTGTTGTTTCAGCGTGTCCGTCCCCGCCTTGTCGTTCTGGGTCTCCTCAGGTTCCCTCTGTTCAGCTTGTCCTGTTAGCCTAGTCTCACTCTGTTTGTTATAATCCTCAGGAATCGCATCCTCCTCCTGAACCCGCTGCACCGGCCTCTTAACGTCCGCCCAGGCCAAGCAGTCCTCCCTGGCTCCCATTGAGAGGTGGCGCACCACTTTGTTGCCGCCCTCGCATTCACCTGTGTTGGCCTTGCCCCCTTTCCTCCACTTCTTGTGGAGGATGCTGGGCGACAGCGAGAGAGTGGAGGCCGAGCGAGCCAGAGGGACGGACAGGTTGCCCTTCTCCCTCTCCTTCCTGTCCACTTCCTCCACGTGCTGCCGGGCTCTCGCCCACGCCATCCGGTATCCCTGGCAGCGACCCCGCGGGTCGAAGGTGGACGAGGGCCTGTCTTTCCTCCACTTCTCTAGCTCCTTCTCCGTGTGCTTCTCCAGATCTCTGGCTGACAGTGGCACCGAGCACACCTGAGAAAGGAGGGGAAGAAAGAGGGGTTTTAGGGCTTAAAATCATCAGCTATTTAACAAGCCAGGCAAGAAAAGACAGTGGGGAATTGGTAAATAAAGTAAATAATGATGCGAAAACAGTTGGATGAGTAATAGAATTTGTGTCGTCCCACACAGCAAAACACAGTCTCTAGTATTCCAGACACAGAAATCTCCTTATTTCACACTTCTTTCATATTCTCGTTCATCCTTATCCTTAATCCACAGCCATCTACATTAATAAGTAATCAAGCAGTTTTGATTTGTCTCCCGTCAAATGATGCCATCTGTGCTTCAGGGGGACTTACAAGCAGGTTTGTGTTTTTCCAACATGTTTTTCCAACATTCTCATGGGTTTTGCCGCCTGTGTCAGTCCTACCTCGGCGATGAAGGCGTCGTCCTCGTGCTGGACCTCCTCCCTGACGCCCCTCAGCCTCTCCAGGGTCTCCATCTGGCCCTGGCACTGCTTCCTCTGCTCGGCGCGGCCCAGCACCCGACGCACCAGCACCACGGCCACCTGCAGCAGCACCCGCACCCCTGCAGCAACAGAGAGCGCAAATCTGAGAGTCGGAAGTTCCTGAAGTTCAGCACTTTTCTCCTGGGTCAGCATTCCCAAACCTGCCTATACCGCAGTCGCATGGAAATTAGCCATGTGATGACAGTATAGTATCTGGTGAAGGGGCGAAGTATCAGCTGAAGCTTTTCACTCAAGTAAAAGTAAAAAGTGTACTGGTTTCTAAACTACTTTAAGTATAAAGGTAAAAGTAATGAAAGGAAATGCCATTAAGGTCGAAAGCGTAGCCTATAGTGCATATATTTATATGTATATATATATATATATATATATATATATATACACACTATATAGTAATTGTAATGGTGTAAAACTTCATACCTAAGAAGCATGTTAACACTAGCCTTTATTGATAAATGATAAATCAAAAAACAAGTTAGAAACGAGTACACGCAAACACATGCATCTACTTTACTTCTTCTTCTTACATTTATAAATGAAAGGAGTAGATGTAAAAAAAATAGCTTGAAAAATAATTGCTCCAGTATCCAGTATCCAGAATTCCTACTTCAGTAAGATGACAAAAATATGGCTACTTTGCTACTTGACCAGTGGTTTCAGTGTGTCCCCCCCCCAGAGGGGGACGTACCGTAGCAGAAGAAGAGGTCCCAGACCCGCAGCAGCGTGTTGAAAGGCAGGTGGCGTGTGAAGAGGCACATCAGCCAGTCGGTGGCGAACATGAGGGGCTCCACCCCGTGGTGCTGCAGGTGTTTGTGTGCGGCGGGACACGTGCGTTTCAGCACCCAGGTCAGCATGGCCGCGTCGAACAGGACGCCCTCCTGCAAACCAGCGCGTGTTTAGCCAACGGCGTTTGCTTTTGTGTGTGTGTGTGTGTGTGTGTGTGTGGGGGGGGGGGGTTATAATTTTAGTTTCTTTACGAAACTGTTGACAAAATGAGGGGGTCGCCCGTGAAAGATCAGTTTGATGCTTCCATGTTTGAGCTTTCTGCGTGTCTGCAGGTTGCAGTAAGAATAACGTTTGCTATTTTCTCTCCGAAATGGGTCACAAGTCTAGACTTCCAACAGCAAGCAGAGTGTGTAGAGAGGCTCACCAGCAGAGGGCTGTAGTACCCAGGCAAGTACTGCTCACTGATCTGCACCAGACACCAGAAAGCCTCCTGAGCGTAGAAAGCAGGTAGAAACATTAATGTCCCCTCAACAAAATGTGCATGTTATTCACAACCCAGACATTCAGATTGTGTGACTGAGCTCCACCTCAGCTGGCATGTTCATCAGCAGCACTGCAGCCACAGGCCCCTGTGCCTGGCAGTAACCCTCCTCTGGTTGGTACTGGGTGTAGGCTTTCAGTACCCGGAACAAACCGCGTTGCCTGCACGCACGCACACACATACACACACATTACAGTAAAGTAGATGTTTATTTCTGATTATGGTGAGACACCTTTGAAGCAGAGGAACGCAGCAGCGGAGACAGGTGGGCTGGGACAGGATGGGCTGCTCTGCAGAGACAAACAAGCTGCAGACGTGTTTTTTTTTTTTTTTACCCGTGTCCATCCTTGGAAAGGAACATCTCGTGGAAGGGGAACTGTCTGTCCAGGTCTCTCTCGATGATGTCTACCCAGCTCTGCAGAGCAGGCTGCGAGTCCAGAGACTAACACAGAGACAACAAGATCATTTAATCCCACAGCCTAAGAAAGTGTGCTTTCTACAGACCAAGCATTCACAAGCACACTAAACGGACAATAGCAGCTCAAGGGACTGAGCAATTAATAAGCGACTGACTGCAGCCCAGTGTGACGTGTGAAACCACTTCCTCTGTTGATTTAAAACCTGTTTTTAAATTTCTTCTATTGTTACTTACTCGTCATCATGTCCTATTAACGTATGATTTGGTGCCAGGATTTGGTGCACTAAACAGATGTACCCCAGCCAAAGGTAGGCCTAAATTACAGACAGCACCTGAATGCATCGCTTTTCCAAACAGAGTGCAGCTCAGTGGAGCCAGAGTAGATGTCCTGGATCCACCCATGCCACCCAACGTTAAGAATCAACGGGAAATTGTCAGGAAATTCATCAGTAAATGAACTAGTGGCAGCTCTGGCCTCACTGCATCCTTTGCAGCATCCTTGCCTTGTAGAGATCCGGGTTCTGTTTCATCCTGTCACTGGCTCCACACAGCAGAGGCCAGCACTTTGCCCGCAGAGAGGCTGGGATGCCTTTTTGACACTGCACTTTGACCTAAGGAGGAAAAACACTGTTATGACATAGACTGTCCATCTCTGGCTAATATTCTCATCTGAGCTGTCCGTATTTTTAATTTCTTTTTTTTCTTCTACGCAATAGTCACACTTTTCTGTGCAGTGCTCTATGTTTGGCTACATCTTGCTCGTATCTGGGATTTATGTTTGTTTATGTCAAATAAAGATTGTAGTGCAATTGCATGCAGACCAGTTCTAATATTAAGTGCCTTGAGAAAACACTATTTACAGAGACTATGATTCATGAAACTGAATGATTTTTGCGCGATATTGTCACTTTTTTTGTGATATTCTTATCAATGCTGCATATATCTGCACAAAATTTTGGCTTTTTGTTTTGCTTTTTTTTTAACATCATTCTTAAATGGAAAGGGCATCACAGGTTAAGTGGGACATGGCATTTGCAGTGATGGTTCTACTCAGGTGTCCTGGTAAGATTGTGAGCCAGCACGCCCAGCCCCTGCGCCTTCCAGTTTCACATCACCTTGCTGGTCTTCTTGGCCAAGATGCGATCCCAGTGGAGGATGATGCTTATCCACTTGGCCTCCCTCTGCCTGACCAGCTCCGGGGACGGGCCCGTGCTCCTGAACAGGCACGCAACAGCAGCCAAATATTGTCAAGTCATTTCAGCCGCAACCTGTGAAGTCGGTGTGCAGCGTGCCTGCGTGCATTTAAGAGCGTTGCCATTGTAGAGAGACGGCTCCGAAAATCAAGACAGGAAACAGGAAAACCACACGGCAGCAGTTTCGCGTCTCCACGGCAACGGGTCAGGATGTTATCAATGGGGAAAATGTGAGGGCGACAGGTAGTGTTCAGTTGGTCCTATGCTGAATTCGCTACAGTGTCACCTGGTCCAGATCTTCGTTTGCGCCTTTTATCCGATTGAATCCGCTGTGAATATGGCGTCAGGTGATTCTGAAACCTGTCCGTAGTATCTGGAGATAATAAAACTCCTCGGGCCTCGTGTGCACTGTCTCAATTCCTGTTTCCACTCTTTCTGGCACAGATTGTGCCTTTCTTTTGACCAGCATCTCTGTCTTTTTTTGAAAATAAATTATTTTGCATGCAACTTACAATGAAGCGGCAGAAAGAACAGTTTAAAAATTGACTCTGTACACTGGTTTACCGATCTGTCAAGTGGGTGTACCACTACTTGCAGCTGTGACACTCAAACCTTAACCCCTGTGCAAAGAAAGGTTTTCTTTCTCACGCTTTGGCAGAAACACTTTGTATTTAGACTGTCAGTGCTGCAGCAGTTCTTTTTAACAACCTGTTCACAAATTGTTTAGCAAAATTGGTCTTTTCACTACATTTTTATAATCCCAGTCCTTACATATTTTTCCACTTTATTTTTAAAGGGCCCTCCCTTTAAAATGCTAAAAGTTTAAACTTTTAGCATTCTGAGGAATCATTTGTTTGGCATCAGCCCTCCTGATAGTGACAGAGAATAATAATAAATATCAACTGTTAACATGCAGCACATGCAGTCGTGTCTTTACAGCATAGAGGGGTAGTTCTCAGAAGTTTCCTGTACTTTTATGTTTTTTCTCACTTCCACTACAATCATCAAACAGTTTCAAATCAGTTAAAATCAGTAAAACGGCAGGTCAACTGGTGCCTATCTCCAGCTCACACAGGGTGAAGACAGAGATAAGTTCATCGTTGTTTGAATTTATTGTTGCGACTATCTGTGTCATTTGATAGTAATGTATGGACGCTTAGGGATCTAAATTACCAGCGCGGGCATCATCTGCCATTTATAAAGAATGAAAACAGATGGCGCAATGTCTAATTTTGAGACGAGTGGCAAACTGTGGAAATGTGGAGCCACTCACCCAGCAGTGGATCCATTAGTCACTATGAAGCCGAAGCGGTCTGTCTCAGGTTCCAGACCAGCCTCTGAGCCTGCATCGGAGCTAGAGCTGTCCTCCTCTCCCTGGCTCTTCTGCGCTGGACTTGATGGACTCAACATTTCCCTGGAAGAGATGAGGAGGCTGCCCATTAATCAGCATGTGACCGTGCACTCTGACATCACAGTTATGGAGATCTGATGCATCAGAAATATGTCATTTTACATACGCATTCTATACGTGATTTACAACTCTGGTTTTAAGCATGTTTACATCTCTGTAGTTAGAGGTTGTGAGCTACGTATATTCCTTGTTAGGAAAAACCATTAATACGCTTCATTACTATATAGACCTATCTATACAATACGTCTCCAAGCTATGTAAGACAATAGCTGGTTAAGCTGACTGTTTCACATCAACTTTCTTCCCTTCCTGAAACCATGAACACAACAATAGTAATACAACAGCAGCAAGATAATTGTTACGAGTATTTAAATAATATAGTCCAATTACCTTTCACTTTTCTGTCATGTTTTCTGCCAGTTAGTTAGGCGAAGTGTGACAAGATCCACCAGTGATGAGAGAGGAAGACAAACTTCCTCTCTCTCTCTCTTGCTCTCTCTCTCAGTCACTCCCCCTTCTTAGAATCGCACATAGTTCTTAAATCTACCTCTTTATTGACTGCTATTGCATGAAACTTGACTATTTATAGAAGATATTTTTATTTATATGGTTAATTAGCATTGGTCAAATATATTCCATCAATGCATTGGCACCAGTGAGTGTCAACTGCACCGTGTGCTTCCTCGTTTCTCAATGGTGCGCATGCTGCTTTCACGTACTGTGGGAAATAGCACCATTGTACGAGGCCGAGCCCGAGAGGACAAGGCTGACCGGTATGTTAACAAGGGACATGTGAATGCAACACACCGTTGGACCGTTGCGCAGTTCAGAGACAGCCGTCACATTGTTGCTCATCAAAACTTGTGACGGAGGTAAGTCTGCTCATAGGTTGTTATGACGACTTATAAAAAGATAAATACTGGCGATTGCTTAACTGTACGTGAATAGTGGCTTCTCTCGAGTTGGCCCTTGTATTCTGGAAAACTGGCCCAAATTGACTGAAATGAGCTGTAATGGCAGTGAAGAGGTTAGGTGACCTAGTTATTGTAAATTATTTATTGCAATTAGGTGTTGTGTACGCAGGTTGAAGCCATTAAGGTTTATTGAGCAGCTGCGTAGATAAATAGCTGGAGTAAGATTTTGCAAACCTAATGGTTATTCAATTTGTAATGAGGCGTTCACGTGAAATCGTAAGTTTCATTACACAGACGGACAACAGCGTTTAACAAACCTGTCGCGCATCTTGGATGAGATAGAATTTATCTTTTAGTTGTGACTAACGAGTATTTACGTGTTGTTTACATTCAGAGTCCGGTCGGTAACTTAACTTAATAATGTGTAGTCGTGCAATTGCTTGAACCGGACTTATTCCCATTCTGAGAGGGGCTCGTGAACGGGGCGCGATGCTGACGTAAGCGCAGGGATTTGGGGCGGGAGATTAGTACAGGATGGATGCAGCATGTGAGCAGTTGGCAGTCTGCATCCCGGCCTGAGTCCTGCTGTGATCACAACAACGCTTTTTTTCTGTGCATTGCAACAAGTGGTCATCTGAGGTTCTCTGATTCCTCCTATTTCCCTTTGCTCTCCACCCTCCGCTCTTCCCTCCTCAGATGTCTGCCGCACTCAGTCTGCGTCTCCTCTACTGCTACTCCAAGCCAGGTACAGGTGCACAGAAGCAGACCCGTTTTAATAACTTTTCAGTAACGCGTTCATGTTCTTCCGCTCATCTGCAGGCACATTTGGCAGTGGTCTTGTCGTCATTCGCCCACTCAGCCTCAGCGGGCAGAGGGATGGCTACAGTAAGTGCAGCTGCAGCAAATCAAAAGCTGCTCCTTGGGGATCGTGCAGGTGGAGCCACCATCTGTTTTGAAATCACCCCTCCCCGCCTCTGTTCTCTCTGTAGAGTACGTCAACGCCCTGGAGCCGCCGACTGACCTGAGGTCCATCACTGACCGGGCTGCCACAACGCTCCTGTGGACCGAGCTCATCAGAGGTCGCGCACCCTGGCATTTGTCAACTATCATCTCAGTTGATCCAATAACTTCACAAACTGAACATCTCCCTCCGGCAACATCTTCCTGCAGGTTTGGGCATGACCATGAGCTACTTGTTCCGCGAGCCCGCCACCATCAACTACCCGTTCGAGAAAGGCCCGCTGTCGCCCCGCTTCCGGGGAGAGCACGCCCTCCGCCGCTACCCGAACGGAGAGGAGCGCTGCATCGCCTGTAAGCTGTGCGAGGCCATTTGCCCTGCACAGGTCAGCGCACACACGCACACACACCTATACCTATAATTTCAGTGTGATGTTGTCAGCTCCACCACTCTGACTCTGTCTGGTTGAGACAGGCCATCACCATCGAGGCTGAGACGCGCGCAGACGGCAGCAGGCGAACCACTCGCTACGACATTGACATGACCAAGTGCATCTACTGTGGTTTCTGCCAGGAGGCCTGTCCTGTTGATGCAATAGTTGAGGTAAAACCAGGCTCACTTTGAGTCAGAGTCGTTTTGTAAGCTTCGACTATTCGTCTTTCTCTTGAAATTAGAGCTGCAACAGCTGATCGACTATTACTCAACTAAAAAAATAATCGTTTTAATAATCAATTGATTGATTTGAGCCTTCAAAACACATTTCACAGGGATTTTAATGCACTAAGTCAAAATTCTCTGATCTCTGCTTCACAAGTGTGAACGTTTTCAGTTTCTTGAGTCCCCTAGGGGATAAAACTGGACTGCCTTTGAAGACCTTATTTTGGCTTTTGTGAAGCAGACATGAACAATTTTCCTGGTTTTTGCATCTGTTTAGAAACCAGACAGCGAATCAATTAGTCAAGAGATGAATCTAAATACCTATCTGATGAAACCTGCCCCATCAATCTAAGAGTGTTTCAGGCATATGAAATAAAACCACCTTCATAATTACATGCACACATTTATTCACTCTTCTTGCCCGCCACACTGTGCCTCATAGTATATTAAGTCTTAATAAAATCCATCAAGTGAAGAATAAATATCCTGTGTCAGGCTACCCTCGCATATTTAGCTCACAAACAAAGGGCAAGTAGTGTTTGCACATTTGTTGCCTAACTTCTGCTCGACGGCAAGGAGGAAGTATCGTCATGATTTTAAGATTTACAACAGAGGAGGTGTAGACTTTAAGATGCACCTCCAGAACTTAGAATTCAAGTCCGTCCACACGCTCAATCTTATCCTTCCTCCAGCTTGTAAGTAGTTAGTGGGCCCAGCTGTCTCCTGGAATAGTTGATCTGCTTATTATAGTGTGTCATCATTTCACAATCCGTAGTATTTGCCAAGAATAAATGACTTGCACAGGCCTGTTGGGTCTCTGTAAAATATATTGTAGAGCAGGCAAACATGCTCGGAGTCAAACAAATTGAATGACAGCAATGTGTGGATCCACAGCTACTCTGATTGGCTTATGCTTGTACTCTTATAAGCCCATATGCCCAAACCTACCATCCTCATGCCTAATGCAAACCAACCAGAAGCAGAGTAGGGCCAGTCGGGCCACCCTCGAAACAAAGAGACTGACTTATAGGACGTGTGTGTTTGCAAGTCAGACTCAAATATAGAGTTACACTACACCACTGCCTGTTTAGATCCCTTACCAGTGTCCAAATTGTCCCATTAAACATCCATGCCCTGCTTACACATTCTCTGCCTGCTCACCTTTTTCAGTCTTTATGAAATAACTGCTGCAGACAACTTACTCTGATTTACCTCTAGAAACAGTGGATGCCGCCTCTTTGAATGAGTTTAGAGATTTGTTTGGCTTTTAAGGGGAACATACAGCACAAACTGGTTTGCTTGAAGCATGCTTGAGCCTTTACTCAGAGAAGGGACTGTATTGTTGCATCATTGTGCACACTCTGGATTATTTCTGAAATTAATGTCTTGCAGAACTCTGGTTTCTTTGAGTCATCTTAAAATGCCATAATATTGTAAATATTTAGTGTTCTAGTGCAGGAACAAAAGGCATTTCATGCATCCCAGGGTACCCATGTGAATCAGTTACAGATTTTCTAGTCATTGAAAACACATGGAAAATGAGAGGAAGTGTCCTGGAAAAACTGGAGTGGTCCGGGAACATTTTCTCTCCCCTCTGCTTGTCTCCAATCCATGGAACTGGACTGTGTCAATTTAGATCTACAGATGTTAAATTGTGTTTTTTTTTCCCAGGGTCCAAACTTTGAGTTCTCCACAGAGACCCATGAGGAGCTGCTGTACAACAAAGAGAAGCTGCTCAACAATGGTGACCGATGGGAGGCTGAGATAGCAGCCAACATACAGGCTGATTATCTGTACAGATAGGGTCACTGTAGGATCTGCACACAATCTGCAAAGTTGACAGTTATATATCGTACTGCTATGCAATAATGCAACCAAAATCATTTGTAGCTTCACAGTTATTCCAGTAAGTTACGAGCAGTAATGCCTTGCAGCCTCAGATTCTGTTGTCAGATGTGAGAAAACCTATAAACACGCACAAATCGCACGTCTGTGTTGGAAGGAGGGATGATATTGCACTTTTGAGAGGTATATTGACTGTATAGACTGTAGCTAACTCTATATGCACTATGCTAGGATGTTTTCTGCTGCACTTTACCTGTAAAAAATATATGCATGTCCATTCGGTCAAAGTATATAAAATATAATAAAATTCTACTTTAAAGCTCAATCCATTTATTGTTTTATTTATTTAAAGGCAGCTCACACACAGTTAAATTATAGAACGGTTCAGATTATTAACTACAATTATTTTCGCTAGTGAAGTAATTCCACATGTATTATGTCAAAAACATTCTTTTGATAAGCATTATTGGAAATATACTGCTTTTTCTGTTTTCCATCAACTCATTACCACATAGTATAGGAGACAGCAGACAGCAGTATATGTGTCTTAAGTGTCTCCCTCTTCGATAATTGAGATGGATACATAGATAGATAGATAGATAGATAGGTTTCTCACTGAAACAATGTAATCTTCAGTATTTAGAGTTTGTAATTTTGACATGACAATCTTATTTTGATTCTTAAAGAACATTCTATAACAGATTTCTTTAACGCTTTATGTTAATGATTATTATTTTCACTAATCTTTAATTGACTGAATTTCGTCTTTACATATTTTATTACATTTTTATTGTCTTTCTACTTGGGGAGGACGCAATGTTTTGCAGTTCCGAGTTTACAGCTATTAGTAGTTTGAATAAATCAGTGCTTATACTATATTTTACGACTTTTCTGCTTGTGCTTTTCTGCTTTGCGCTGGTCAGGGGTTACCTGGCTGAAAACAAAGTTTAAGAATAAGAATACCTTTAATTGTCCCGCAATGGGGACCTTTCATTGTTACAGCAGCATATTGATCACGTACATTACATGTAAAATATAATTAAAAAAATACAAATAGATAAACATGACACAGAGCAAACAGTGTTGATCATAGAGTCTGACGGCAGCAGTATCGATAAAGGGAACATCAGAGGGGGGGGAAAGCTGGAGAGTCACTGGGCTAAGTGAACCTTCCTGCCCTGACACTAGACACTGCGGACTCGTTTTTGGCGCGGCACGGTCACGTGACCAGGGCGGAAACTGCCTCATAGAGAGCGAGCTGAATCTCCCGCGAACGCAGCCATTAAGCTCTTTTCTCTCCCAGAGGCGACACCGGTGAGTCTAACATCCAGCTCTCCCGCTGGCCGCCGCCACGCAGCCCCGCTCTGTTCTCCCCCCGCGAAGCCATCGAGCGCACCGGGGGAGCTGTGAGCTCTCCCCCGGGCTCACATCGTGGTGCTGGTATCCCCATGTGAGGCTCGATCGGCTGGAATAGGCCATTGATTATAGTCATGCTAACGCGTTAGCGCGCCGGAGAGAAAGGCTTCCATGCTGCTCTTCCCTCATTTTACCGCTTTGTTCTGGGCGCCTCGGGAAGTCCGGGGTTTAGTCACTGAATCTAGCCTGACTGTATAAACAGATTTTTATTGTAAGTGTGTGGGGTGTTTGGTGGGCTGCCACAAGGGTGGTAGCGGCCGTGGTGCAATACTCGCAGACGTACCACGAAAAAGTGCGGTGTGGCGCACTCTAGACCTGCTAGCACGCTAGCTAGCTAAAATGCTACTTGGCAACGGCTGACGTTATAATGGGCGAGTCCACGTTTAGCTTCGTCACATAACCCACATTGAATTTAACACATACTTAAGGACACCGTCAAGCATCACAGCTATTGTCAGCGTCACGCTGGCCTCATTGATAAATGCAGAATCAAACTAAAGCAAGTCAGTAGCCGAAGCGCCTCGCTTAACGGTCACCCAGGTGGCTAACTCGGTTAGCATCCAGCAGGATGGGTGAGAGAAAACGGGGGCGCTAAACATCTTTTCGTTTTTGTTTTCTCTTGTATCAGATAATATCCAGCGATGGCGGACTCTATGGCTCAGTGCGTACCGGTGGCCGTGTTCAAGGTGGGTGCTTTTTTTGCTTCTTTTTTTGTTCTGTGTGTCGGTGCTAACATTAGCCCGGCTAACGCTCGGGTTTTGTTAAACCAGTTTCAACTAGTATGAACTAACTATGCGCCACTGGGCTCTAAATTCCCACATGTTTTCTCCTCCCATCCCTCAGCTCGTCTTGGTAGGAGACGGTGGCACCGGGAAAACCACTTTCGTCAAGAGGCACATTACTGGAGAGTTCGAGAAGAAATATGTCGGTGAGTGCGGGTTGTGTGGGGAGCACGATGAGGGCCGTGTGTATGTGTGTGTTTTTTTTTTCTAAAAGTTTGATTCCTGTTTTATAAAGCATACGAATGTGGCCCAGATCCTGCTCCGCCGTGTTTGTTATTCGGTGGGACGATGCGGAGGAATGTTCTGGAAAGAGTTGTAGTGCGGTAACTTGTGTGTATGGGCTCACGGGACCAGTACAACCTGCTAGATTACACTGAGCCGTGTTATGAGCTAAAGTGCTGCAGAATTCATGCACATGGATATTTGCCCCGTAATATGATGCAAGTGGTTCTTTGAGGGTGCAACCATGTGGAGTGAATGAGTACAGATGATTCATTTGGACTGCAATCCCCCCCCCCCCTTCCTGAGTCAACCTCAAAATTTCTGCCGTTTTATTAATCTTGTGTAGTTGTACTACTGACATGCCTTGAATTGCCCGGTATTAGACTGAAACTCAGGTCAATGGTTCCATTTTTGAAGAAAGATCAGATGATACACATTCAGTATGTTCCCCTCCATTTTTGCTTTAGGGTTGACATTTCTAAAAGCATCCTCCTCTCCTTTGGTATTCTTAAAGCCCACTTTTCAAGTTTCACTCACTTTTTATCTGTACTCCCTTTAAAAATGTCCTTCTTCATCTCCTTTTTTCTTGCCATTGTAGCCACCCTGGGAGTAGAGGTGCACCCGCTGGTGTTCCACACCAACAGAGGAGCTATCAGATACAACGTGTGGGACACAGCCGGTCAGGAGAAGTTCGGAGGCTTGAGAGATGGCTACTACATTCAAGGTACTGATCAGAAACCAGTTTGCAGCCCTGGATGTGAAACCTTGGATGGCCTGTACGAGTTCTCACGGTACCCGTTTCCCCCTGCAGCCCAGTGTGCTATCATCATGTTTGACGTCACCTCTCGAGTCACCTACAAGAACGTACCCAACTGGCATCGTGACCTGGTCCGCGTCTGCGAGAACATTCCCATCGTCCTCTGTGGCAACAAGGTGGACATCAAGGACCGGAAAGTCAAAGCCAAAGCCATCGTGTTTCACCGCAAGAAGAACCTGCAGGTGACGGCGCTGCACATATCATTCTCGGTATACATTGTTGATGAGGTTTGGTTGTCACGGTCTGAATGCTTTTTTTTTTCTGTTCTCTTTCAGTACTATGACATTTCTGCCAAGAGTAACTACAACTTTGAGAAGCCTTTCCTGTGGTTAGCAAGGAAGTTGATCGGCGATCCCAACCTGGAGTTTGTTGCCATGCCTGCTCTTGCTCCCCCAGAGGTCCAGATGGACCCATCCCTTGTGGCAAAATACGAGGAAGAGCTTAATGTAAGTACAGCCATTCAGGTGCCTGTGTGTTGTGTTGTATTGTGTGAAAACATAATAGGGCTACATGCTAAAACCATCTCCTTTCCCACTGTACAGGTTGCATCACAAACGGCACTCCCAGATGAAGAAGATGACCTCTAACCTGTTTGTTCTCTGATTGCCCCCCCCTTCTCCCCTCCCAATTCCCCCCCAGATGTGGGCAGGAAGCTGGAGTTTAGACCCATTTACTGTAAAATCCCCCCCCCCTCAGATTTTTTATTTTTGAATTTTTTTGTTTGTTTCAGCTAAAAACCTTTGGTGGAAAAGTTGTTCTATTTCATTGTTTGACACACCCACACTAGTGTTATTGGGTCATGGCAACATGATGCTGTTGTACAATGTACTGGAAGCACTATGGGGATTTAACTTTGAATAAAAACATCGTCAACATAGCAAGTGTTTTCTCCCTTACTTTTTGGGGGGTTGTGGAGTGGCATGGACATATACATTTTACTTATGAAGATGTATGTGGGATAGCTTGCAGAAGTCATAGCAATGTTGCTTCTGTAATTTCCAGAGATATCTATCGTCTCACCTAGCTTGCCTGTCCATTACCCGGCACCCAAACACCAGTCTCACTTGCATCTGGGCTTGATTGTTTGTAATCGGCTTCATTACGCATGGTTTTGCACTGTGGGTACCATACAAATGTCCTAAAATGTGAATATTACATCCTGCCAGAATACTCAATGTGATGGACCATAAACACTTTGGAAATGCCTGGTAATGGTACAAAAGTGTCACTTTGTGATTCTCTATTCATTATGTAACTTTTGTGGCTACAGAAGTCAGTTGGCTCTCCATATTTGTCCAGATCATCTTTTAACACCATTAACTTTTTATTACTCTTTATTCTGTCTGCTGAAAGAACTTAAAGTAGATTTTTCTGTCACTTAGTTACAAAAAAATGTGATGGTCTTATTTGTATTGGTCGTGCCACTGAATTTGAAAGCAGGAAGTAAGTTATTGTAGCTTTTTCTAACGTGACAGAACAGCAGATGGATTGTGAAGTATTTGGCATTTGCCTCGAAGGCCTGTTGGTGGAACTCTCCTGGCCACCAGGTGTCAGTCAAACTCCATTCACGAAACACGATTACGTAATACCTGCGACACAGGCACTCGCTACACCTGCGCAGTTAGAACCGACCATGAGTGACGTGTTTCTTCATGGACCATGAAAGTAGATGCCCCGATGTACAGCACAAATTCAGATTTAAATTCTTTTGAATGGGTTACAAAATACAGGGAGGTGCTACCCCCCCCCCCCCCCCCCCCCCCCTGCGCCTCATTACATTGTTCAGGAATTTGGAAGGATATCAAGCCATGATATGTGGCTCTGGGTCAGTCTCAGAAGAGAAGCCGTCTCTACCATCTCCTCCAGGAGGATCCACAGGTATCGCCAAGCCAGTCAGCATGTCCTGGCTTTGCCCCAGTTGGACATGCCTGGATCGTCCACCCAGGGAAGTGTCTAGTTGGCTTCCCTGTTACATGTGGCTCCATTCAAGGCAGAGGACCAGCAGCTCTACCTTGAGCCTTTCTCAAGCTTCCTCTCCTTATCTCAAAGACAGATTGCAGCCACTCTACAGAGAAATCTAATTTCTGCCTTTTGTATTTTCTATCATATTTTTGGTCACTACACACAGCACAAATCGGGCTCTTGCTTCAGGACCCCCGAACTTGTTAGGACTTCAACAACACACACTGAACCCCTTCCCCAGCCCAAAACTCCCACTGCTGAGCACAATCCTATCTTATTTTATCGTTAATGGTCTTTGTATTCTTTTGTACAGTGTATTTATTGAGCAATATTTTTCCCCTACCCTTTTCTTTTTCACTATACTACCATTCTGATGGAGCCAGACAAACAAAAGCAATCTTCTACAAGGATCAATAAGGTATTAAGGTCCTGCCATGATTCCAATAGAGAGCCCAATCTAGACACCCCAAGCTAGAGGCAATTTTTTAGTGGCCAGAAAGCAGCCAAATGTGCAGTTGGTTAAGGATCACACATGAATGAGTCGTGTTGAAGAGAAAATGTCTTTTTGTAACATAACAATACCTTTAATTTATGAGATGCTTTTACAGGTGCTCAAAGACACAGTCGCACAATTAAAATGCAAAACATGTAAAATATAAAAAGAAATAGAAACAGAATGAAATGAGATAGACGGACCTTAGATATAGAGGAGCAGACATTTATCTATCTATCTATCTATCCATCCATCCATCCATCCATCCATCCATCCATCTATCCATCCATTTTCCTAGGAGCCCTGAACACACCGCGGCTGCAGGTGGCTCAGGGCGTGGCTTCACCTCGGAGGCCGGGGCCCGCTCCGCGCATGCGCGGGGCAGAAAAGTGCGTTTTAGTATGATTACTGTTGGCCAGAGGAGAGGCAGATTATACGGCTCCACACAACTGTTGTTTTAATCCCCTGGGCGAGGAGATTTAGCAAAGAAAAAACATTGGTTTTAAACCCAGCAGCCATATTGTATGGAAAAACGACGAAAAGACTCCTGTTTCCAGACAAAAAGTCGTTTTTTCGGGGACTTGTGTCAAGACTTGTGAGGAGTTTAACCCCCACCCCCCTTTTTCTTAGTGGCGGTTGGCTCCTGTCGGACAGCTAGCTCGACAGCTGTCTGAGGAATTCACAGATTTGGACTAGTGGTTCTGAAGCCGTTTGACATCAAACTGCGATTATCTCCCCGGTTTGAAGGTGTGAAACGGACGGTGTGAAAGATGAAGGACCGATTGGAGCAGCTGAAAGCGGTAAGAGGTGTCCAGGAAACGTTACATTCACCTTAAATATGTTTTTTTCTCTTCTTCTTTTCCATATTGTGTGACTGTAATTGTAGCTCTGAGTGGTTTCTGACAAACCCATCTTAAACAGAGAAAACAGAAGTAAAATCTATGTCCCTGTGATTCAAACCCAAGGATTAAATTACCTACACTCATTATGTCCGACAGAATAGCTGCTGGTTGTCAAAATGGATTGACATCGTGTGTTATTATTGCAGTTTTCCTTGGCTTCGCACACACGCATGTTGTTTGCTTTGACCATTCAAATGAATTGTCAAGGCAAAGATGCACAATTCATAGTGTGTTTGTCACGAGATGACATGCGTATGCGATGTTTTTTTAAGCACTGTTCACTAATTTGTTGTTTTTGTTTCATGAGGCCTTGTACATACGAAAAACACTCAGATTAAACAGGTGAAAGAGACTTAATTCTGCTTTAATATTCACTGATCTTCAGCTGCATAAACAGTTGAGAAGATTAGTCGATTAGCCGGAAAATTTCTGGGCTAAGATACTCATAATCGCCCAGTTTTCAATGACATTATGCAAGTGGGGAGGTTCGGACTCGCTGAGGATTTCACCTTGGTCCGTGTTCATATTTCCCAATATATTAAATGGTCATACAACATAAGTGGGGCTGAAAAATCTAGTGAAATCATCTCCTGAAGTTCCGTTTGCCATCAGAGTCAAAATCCAAAGTCGAGGGTCGTAAAACGTCAACGGTATCTACAGCCGAAGGAGTGGGGAAAACCTCTACACTCATTTATGTTCGACCGTCGCAAGCGTCAAACAACAAATCCAATCGTCGGCGTGACAGACATGCATTGACGGCAAACACAAGGCGAGGTGAAGCCTTAATCCAGTTGTAACCCAAAGTCAGGATGTGTTGCCATAGCTGCCTGGAGCTGCTGTCCAAATATTTGCCGTGTTTGAAGTTGCTGAGCCGTGGTGTGGTCCCCCCTCCCCTCCCAGGCGTCTTTATCGCACAGCCGGCTCCGCTTCAGGCCCAGGAAGGGCCGATAGCCGGCGTGAAGTGGCCCGATGGCTTTGTTGGGAGGTTGGCACTTGATCTGCGAAGACCTGTTAGGTCTCTCCTCTGCCCCTTGGCCTCCTCGCTTTACCACACACACACACACACACACACACACACACACACACCGCCATTGCTTCCTCTTTACGTTCCCGGTATGTTGACGTTGAGGGTAGACTATGGGAACGTGGAGCAAATGGAGGTGGTAGACGTACAGAACCCGGACAGATGTTTAGCCGGAGGCATTGTTTCTATTTCAGCTCCTCTATTTGACTTCCCCGTGTGCGTTTTCTGTTAACGCCGTATCCTCTTTCCCACATCGCAGGCCGGGCCCCCGCCACCGGCCGCGACGGCCTCACTTCCCCTCAACTGAACACAACGAGTGGGTTTATTTGTGACACACGGGGTGCCTCTAAACCCCTCCGCAGATTTCACGCATTTCAGTGGCACAAGTTTGGCTTCCGGCTCCACGCGGCCGTAGGTCTGACCCTTGGTCCCCTGGCTGCTCCTGTGATGGCCGCTAGCTCATTTTCTAAATGAACCCGCATGGGAAACTGTGATGCTACATACCATTGGTGACATGTTAGCGGGGGAAAATGACTATTAGAATCTATTAAAACTTGTCTGAGCACCCGTCTAGATATCCAGTTGGCCGACGTAACAAATGAAAAAAAACAACAAGACCTCCGCAATTTACTGAACTTGTTCTGTCTCTGCTTACCAGCTGTTTGCTATCTGAACATGACCGTAAAGGTGCAGGTTCCGTTTCCTCGTTCACGACCATTGGAGTCAAAGTCCGACGGTCGGTGCGCTCCAGGCCTCTTAAAGACGGCGGAGTCACGGGACACACACACACACAGAAGGAACAGGTGGAACATAAAACCAAAGGACTGGTTGGGAGTCAGGCCTGCTGCTCCCATAGCTTTGTGTGTGATACTGAGTCACGAGCGTCACAGCCGCCTGAATAAACACCTATTGGAGTGTCACTTGCACATTCCACAGCACGTTACAAAATATAGGCCTCAAAATGCTATTTGTAACGCATTCAGGTGGATCGGCCTTCGCCTCCCAGGCCTGACTGAGGGCCTTTCTGAGGGGTTTTCCCCCCATGCTAGCATGGTTTTCCTCTCGCAGTCTAAGAACCTGAACGTTCAGGTCAATCGCAGAGTGAATCTCGCGTGCTCGCCGCATCATATTTTGCAACCAACTTTCAGCTTCCGACCCCGAAGTCTCCAACATCGCTTCCCAAAGGGGGTGCGTGGAGATAAATGCCCTCACAAGTGAAGGCCTAAACTGAGCTGGACTACAGATGTTGCGCTCCGAACGCGTTCCGTGTATTCCATTGTTCCTTAACGCCTTACACAGACAGGTGTCACATCGCAGCTGATGTGACTCCAGCGTCGTGGTTCCAGCGCCGTGCTGTCGCTCAGGCTCCATTCACGTCGGGAGAACTGCCGGGGGGGGGATCAGCGGGTCCGCCTCGGCGTAAACCCTCTATCTGCTCGTCGCCTGGTTGGGGGGAATTGCGCAACGGGGACATACGGCGCGTCGGACGCCAAATGGCCGTAATTAATCGATGGCTGTGAAACGACGGGGAACCATCCGAGGGCGGACTGCCGTGCGGCCCCTTTTCCTTCGTTTCACTGACGCTGATGACCAGCTGCTGAGACGCTGCCCACCGCGGCGATTACGCAATCCCCCCCGTGCAAGCGAGCACGAGATTACAGCCTCTCCGTCCGTCACCCGGAGGGGGGGAAAAAACACAACAACAGAAAGAACCCAGATTCTAATTTGTCGCCTTGTTGTTGTTCCGGCAGCGCTTCGGTGCCGCCACGGAGTGGCTCTAAATCTGGTTTGTTCTCGATTTTTATTTATTTATTTATCCATCTATCTGTTTTCCTGAAAATAATCAGTGGGATGGGTGCGCGTGGATGCCTCCCCTCCCTCGCTTTAGAATTAGGCCAAGCCGAGGACGCCGCGAAACCGGTTGAAACTCGCGCGCTTCCTGTCAAGGAACAATAAAGGGTTCAGAGATTATCAATGGCGTATCTGCACCAGCTGAGCACACGCACTTGTGTGTGTGTGTGTGTGTGTGTGTGTGTGTGTGTGTGTGTGTGTGTGTGTGTGCTCAGCCCACGTCTTCCCATGGTAATGAGGAGCCTTTGCAAAGTTTCCTAGCGTTCGCTCCCTCCTAGTTTTCCCTCTTGGCATTGGGTAAGTGCCTGGTGTGTGTGTGTGTGTGTGTGTGTAGCCTCTGTCTGTTTGGTTTGTCGAGGCATGTGCCACACACACAGACACACACACACACACATCCCCTCAGTTTTGCTGAATGAGACACTGGAAGGAAGTGAGCGCCGGCTCTTATCTCCCTTCTGCAGAAATGCGCAGTGTGAGCGAACGGTTGTGTTTTTTTTCCTTACAATGAAAGATCTTAAAACAAGTGGTTTCAGTATGTATGTATGTGTGTGTGTGTATGTGTGTGTGTGTGTGTGTGTGTGTGTGTGTGTGTGTGTGTGTGTGTGTGTGTGTGTGTGTGTGTCCATGGATACAAGTTGTTAGTTGCAGCGGCCCGAACCAAACAAGTCCCCATTTGCAATTCAAATGTGGAGACGAGAGCCCGAAGGTTTAAATTTGCCCAAAGCAGCATGTGAACCAGCAGGAGCTGCGTCCCGCCCCAGTGGTTCCAGCAAGGTCGCGGCTCACTGATCGGCGTCTTCAGCCCCGTTTCCCATCGGATGTCTCCGTGGTGTCCACAGCCAAAGGTCACGGGTCGAAGAGGCCCGGGTTCACCCGGCCTGGGTCGTTGGGACGCCGATCGGCCATCACGCCGTTACGGAATTCATTTCTCGATAAAGTCGAGACCAAAATAAAACGAAAAAAGTCAGGATGTTGTGCAAAGGCCGACTCCGACCAGAGCGCAATCCTGTGCGTTTGCATCAGCGACAACGGCTTCATGCGAGCGCCCGGGCCCGTGAAGTAACATCCTCTTTCATGCGATCGCCGCGTCTCGCCGCGTGTCCCGGCTGGCGGTAGGCCGACGCTGGCTCCATACGACCTGATCGGCCGCCACCGATGAGCCCGTGGGCAGGCGGCTGTGCCACCGGGGGAGGAGTTCTGCTGCCTGTGGCGACCGGATCAAAAAAACCAGGCAAACTGGATGACGTACCGGGACAGTAGTGCAAATGTACAAACTACACAACATATGTGGGAGTCCTGTCGAGTGCGATTGCAGTGGTGTTCCCTATTGTCGAAATAACAACGAGAGACACGAGCGATTATTAGTAGTGACGATGAGGGCCAATGATCATGGATTAGCAAAAGTCAGCGTCGTTTGTATCGTTTCCCATTCAGTCGGGTATTCAGAGTTCGCACTTAGCAAACCGCAGTGCCAGCTGTCACCGTAAGCCCCCCCCAAAATCCCGGTCGGGTCTTCTTGTGCTTGGAATGGAACCCATCGAGAAACAAGTTCACGGCACAAAGCGCTGCGGGAGTCCTGCGCAGGTCGTGCCAGAGACCAGCTGATAGCGGGGGGGGGGGGGGGGGGGGGGGGGGGGGGCGGGGCGGCCGCACGGGTGTGTGACTAACTTTTTCCATGCCTCGGCTTTGACTTTGATCGGGGGCTGGCTCTCCCCACGGAGGTGAAGCGTCCCCGGCTTCGGACTCTGGGTGACACATTACCCAGTGTCTCTCCAGCGGGAAAGGCCACCTGTGTGCGCGCCAAGCGGCGCACTAAACGGCAGAAGCCAGTGGAGGGGGAGGGGGGGCAAGGTGCGGGCGAATTCGAATCTTCCCTCTGAATCCCCTCTGCCTCCCCGCGTCACAGCGTCCGGTTCCTCTCAGCTGTTTGAGACCAGGTGGAGCTCCTGGAGCCCTTCCCTCTCTCTCCCTCTGCCCCCCCCCCCCTTCCTCTCTCTCTCTCCCGCCCGCTGTATAAATACATTCAGCAGTGGCAGCGGGTGGTGTTTGCCGACCGATGGGCTTTATCGGGCGCGTTGGGGCCGACGCCGCCAAACCGGGAGGCTTCCGTTAGTCAGCCGGTTTGTTCACGGCCTTCGTGCTGCTCAGGTGACCCCAGCGCAGGGAGTGCATCAGAGCAGGGCTGCTCGGTGTCACCGCCTTTGAAGGGAGGACTCCCACAGGGAGGTCGTTGGAAGGGAGAGAGGTCTTTTCTGTGTCAAAAACCCCCCGCCGTCATAAAACAACGGCGACCGGCTGTATCCGAATGCGTGCGTAAGCCGTTTGTTTACTCAGGTTAATAGAAAGAGCCCAGAGGGTAGCAGTGCAGGTATACGACTTCCTGGAGGCAGCGTCCCTCTGATCAGAAGACTGCAGGAAGCCGTAAGCCGTCCCGGCGGATTTGAGAACCTATCCATCTGTTTATGTGCAGCTTATCGAGTGATGGACGCAACTGAGCGTTTTCTTCCTCTTAATCGCTAACCAGGCTCACGGAGGAAATGGATGTTGCAGAACCATTTCTCACACACACACACACACACACACACACACACACACACACACACACACACACACACGCACGTCTGAGATATTGGTCTCCGTGCATATCTCAAAGATGTTAGATTGCTCCGTATATTCCGTCGGAGCACGCTCTGAACAAGGTGTGTCACCTTGGGATACAGGGAGGCTCAGACTGGTTCAGAAAGTCACGGGGCCAGAGGAGCCGTTTCCCACCCGGGATGACACAACGAATGTGTGACTGTGTAATCCCGAGGCGGTGTCAACACGCCGCGGGGCCCGGGCGCCCTAATACCCCTCGCACGGACGGCCTCTGCGGCCAGCCGGGAGCACACTCAGCACCTCTGATTCCCCCCCCCCCCCCCCCCCCCCTGTCCCCGCAGACGTGTGACCAAGATGACGACGAGGTGGAGATCGCCGTGGACAACGCCGCCTTCATGGACGAGTTCTTCTCCCAGGTCGGCCATGTCTGGGTTTCCTATTTGAGCGTCCATGCCGACGGATCCCTCTCCGGGTTCTGACGCTAACGTGTGTTTCAGATCGAGGACATCAGGAACAGCATTGACAAAATTGACGAGAACGTGGCCGAGGTCAAGAAGCTCTACTCGGTCATCCTGTCCGCCCCCACGTCAGATCAAAGTAAGAGCCGCTGACCATGACCATGACCACCTCGCCCCCTTCACTTAGAGCCATCTACGGACCTTCGTCTCCCCCCCCAATCCAGCCCCGCAGTAATGTTCGGCACCTCCGAGCTGCATGGGTTCACTCCACTCACTCCACTGTGCCACGTGCGGTGGCCCAGTCAGCCGAAGCAGGCGTGTCGTGGCTCCCTGGATGCGTTTGGCACCGCGCACCCGGCCGCCCTCATTCTTAACGGCTTGTTGTGACACGTCTCATCCCTCCCAGAAACGCAGGACGACTTGGAGGCAATCACCAACGACATCAAGAAGATGGCCAACAACGCCAGGAACAAACTCAAGAGTGAGTCCGACTGCTCAGCAGACACGCACACGCACACACACACACACACGCACACGCACACGCACACGCACACACACACACACACAGGCCAAGATGGTAGCGCTCAGTAGGGGTCAATGTTTGGACATACTGCGGAACAGAATTGAGCTGGATCTCAAGCTGAATCCTAAACGGGTCGCCTCACCTCCTTTCCATAGCCATCGAAAGGAACCTGGAGTCCGAGGAGCAGGAGAGGGTGTCGGCTGACATGCGGATACGTAAATCGCAGGTAAATGATGTCCACCTTAAGGCTCATCTTCCTCTTTCTATCCTGGATTCCTCTTTTGCATACTCACTGTTTGGACGTGTGCGTTGCGTCATGTCATGTCCGATGTGCACGTCACACGACCTCTCCTGCTCTGTGTTTCTTCCCAGCATGCAGTGCTCTCCAGGAAGTTTGTGGAGGTGATGACAAAGTACAACGAAGCCCAGGTGGACTTCAGGGAGAGGAGTAAAGGACGTATTCAGAGACAGCTAGAAATCAGTGAGTGACCAGAACCAGCAGCAGCAGCACGCCATGGGGTCAGGCGATGGTGCCATGCCCTGTCGACTGACTTGCTCTCCTCTCCTCCCCGTGTGTCCAGCTGGAAAAGCAACAACGGACGACGAACTGGAGGAGATGCTGGAGAGCGGTAATGCTGCTGTGTTTACCGCAGGGGTGAGTGCCTGTGTCCCTGCATGTGCGTGGGGACCTCCGTGCTCCCTCTAGCAGCCAGGATGAATCTTTGGCCCTTAGTCAGGCGCCCTTCAACACAAAACAGGTTTCCATCGTACACCGATGAACGTGGTCATGCAGTTAAAAACAGTGCATTTGTAGATTCTCTACATCGAGTGTACTCTGTCACAGCGTAGTGTACTTTGTCACATTTGTTGCCCAAAAATGCCAAGTTATCAGTCAATATAAGCGATTATCAACTGGTTAAATATTACCCGAGCTTGTCATTTGACCTGAATCTCACTTGGCCTTTTTGTTTTTCTCATGCCTTATATATATATATAGTATAAGTGAAGGTGGATATGTGGAGAAGGATGCGCAGATTCACATATCAACTCAATGTCTTGTGTGCTGCTATGAGCTGACTCCAGGTCCAGATGTAAATGGCACTGAAGTCACCGAATGACTTCACATGTCTGAGCTGATCTCTGAGCCCCTGTGGTAACGGCGCACCCCGTCCTGTGTGCAGATCGTGGACTCGGGCATCTCCAAACAGGCTCTGAGTGAGATCGAGGCCCGACACAAAGACATCGTCCGCCTGGAGAGCAGCATCAAGGAGCTGCACGACATGTTCGTGGACATCGCCATGCTGGTGGAGAGCCAGGTACGCCGCGTCCACCGCGCCCTGCTCCCCCCGGCCGTCTCCTCACTCACTCGCTCGCTCGCTCGCCCACCTCCCGTCTCGTTCATCTAATCCCTCCGTCTGTCTGGGTCTTCCCCCGGTTCCTGTGTCTCATTTCTCCTCCTGGCCCCCGCTGGGATGTGACTATCCATCTGCATCTGTCCGTTTCCTTTCTCGTTTTTTTTTCCAGCATCACACCTCTCTCATCTCTCTCTCTGCTCTCCTCCACCTCCGCCACCTCCACCTCCGCCTCATCACTGCCCCTGCAGTAATGTACGTGGTAAGGTGGACTCGCTGTAGACAGTTGTCACACACAAGCCTAACTGCGTATTTCTTGCCGCTTGCACCATGCTCTCTGAGGGAGAATCTTGTTTGAGGTAAGGGCCACACCCCTGCTCTCTCCATTGTATTCCTTCTCTATAGTTTGTGTATTTGTCCTCCGGCCACTGTGGTCGATTGTTCAGGATGCGGAATGCGTGCCTGCGGGCGTTTTCTGCCGACCCCCGCTGACTGACCGCCGTTGGCTTTTCAGGGCGACATAGTGGACAACATAGAGCAGAATGTGTCCAAGTCAGTGGACCACATCATGGAGGCTAAGGAGCAGACCAAAAAAGCCGTAAGGTTCCAGAGCAAAGCGCGCAAGGTAACGTGATCCGAAGAGCTGCTCCGCACAGGGCCGCCCCTGACCTCATCCTGTTCCTCTCTGCCTGTTTCACTCACACATCTCCCCCCCCCCCCATCCCCCCCCCCCCCCAACCCCCCCCCACCGCGTCGCATTCAAGCCACACAGCATGCACACAAACCGCGCTCCCTCCTCTCTCTCTCTGTTTATTTCCTGCTTGCTCATCTGTCTGCCCTCTGTTGCCGGGCGTCGTCCGGACCCCCGCGGCCCGCGTTAGGGGGGGATGATTGACAGGATCGAGAGCAACATGGACCAGTCGGTGGGCTTTGTGGAGCGGGCCGTGGCCGACACCAAGAAGGCGGCAAAGTTCCAGCAAGAGGCTCGACGCGTGAGTGGCCCCGAGTCTGGACGAGCGGGCCCGGTTTCCCAAAAGCACCGCAAGCGGTCGTTGGCTTCAACAGCTAGCGCATCGGAGTAGAAAGAGAGAGGAGAAATGGAGTAAAGTTTACAAGCTGTAGAGGGATATGATGATACCATGTGGGATGGAACGCTAACTGTAGCTTTTCAGCCTTTCAGAGCTGTACACCTGCTACACAAACTCCAGGCAGCTCTGAAAGCTCTGTTTACTTATGAAAAGCGGGGGAAAAAAAAACGAATTTCCCTTCAACAAAGATGCTTTTGGGAAACCTGCCTGACGACATGAAGCGCCTCCCACCCGCCAAGACCCCGCTGTTCACGGCGTTCCTGACCCATCCCTCCCTCTCTCACCCCGAGCCTCCTCCTCCTCCGCCTTGTGGCCTGTGGACACCCTGCCAATCCTGCCAGCCACCAGTCAGTGAGCCGCCCCGCAACCAGACCCAGAACCAAGCCCGCTCCCTCCCACCTGCATCCTCACACAAACACCTACACAGCCACTGACAGCCTCGTCGCTCTCTCTACTCTACTTTTCACTCTTTGGTCTTTGGTTTTTGTCTACGTTTGAAGATACTGCTCGTGGAATAAGATGTCTTAACTCAACTTAACCTTTTGCATTGACAGGTTTGTGTGTGTGTGTGTGTGTGAGAGAGAGAGACAGAGAGAGAGAGAGAGAGAGATCCAGTTGTTGAGTCCATCATTACAGCTTATCCCGAATGCATAGGTCAAACCTAGATTGTTCTGCCTCTTTTGCGACTGGTCCTGACAGCACACTCTGTATACCTATTATTATGACTATTTGAACTCTTACCACTACCATTGTTCCCAACAGAAAGTGGTGATAATAGTTGTGGTTTCGCTGGCCTTGCTGGCGCTGCTGGCTCTTATTATCGGGTTGTCAGTGGGACTGAAGCAAAGCTGATGCGCTGTTTGAATGAGAGGCGAGCCGAGGGTGAGTACCTCTGGAGCGGACGCCGTGCTGCACTGGGTGCACTGGGCGGGCTGCACTGGGTGTGGGTGCGAAGCATGCTTGGGAAACAGGCCTGCGCTCCAGTTTTCCCGTAAGGCACCCGTAAGGCATGCGTGCATGCGCGTGTTCTCCTTTTTATCCGTAGAGCTTACTTTGAGGCGTGTGTTTGACATTCCTGGGTGTGTGTGTGTGTGTGTGTGTGTGTGTGTGTGTTCTCCTCCCATTCTGCCTCCCCCGGCTGCAAACAAACAGGGAAGTGCTGCATGCGTGTTTGCCGGTGTCTGGTTTGTGGAGTCGTTCGGCGCTCGTGCTCTTCGTCATTAACGCCACTCCCCTCTCTCTCTCTCTCTCTCTCTCTCTCTCTCTCTCTCTCTCTCTCTCTCTCTCTCTCTCCCCCCTCCCAGTAGAAGATGATCATTATTGGTGTGGTCTGTGCCGTGCTCGCTCTCATCGTCCTCATCATCATCCTCACCCAGACCCTGTAGGAGCGCCGCTGTCCCGTTGCCACCATCGACTCACCCGTCACCCCCCCCCCCCCCCCCCCTCCACCCATTCCTCCGTCACCTCGCCCATCACAGACTGCAAGTTCAATCACCTCCTCGCGCGTAAAGGGAACGGCCAGAGGTCTCATGGCGCACGTCACCTCTAAGGGAGGACAGGAAGAGCAGACGATAAAGTTGTCCATTTGGGGAGTGTCCTCCCAGGCTGGTGGGCGGCTGTGGGACTCCCACCCTGTGCTTTGCACCGTTTGAGGATGCTCTACCCAGAGTGAGGAAATGAGACTGAAACTGACGTGAGGGCCAATAGATACTGTATCCCTGTGGCGGGGAAAGGGGAACTGAAACACGATGGAGCCTCCCACGGCCGCTAAACGTTCCACCCGGTGCCAAAGAATCACTTTTTCACCTTGAACTTCGTTGTCGCGTCCAGTCGATTTCTTGCCTTAATGAGCCTTAACACGTCATGTGATCCACAAGCTAGCTACTTTGTGATCAATGTCCTGGGATTATTTGTCTGTTTGTTTGTTTGTTTTTTTAAGAGGGGGAGGGGTCGAGCACTTTCACATTTAGATCTAATGTAGATAGAATTGTTATTTTCTGGAAAAAAAAACGTGGTTCTCTGACGTGAAGAGGACGAGCTCGCCTACGAGTCTCCAGTCTTCAACAAACAGAACCTTTGTTGCTTTCAAATGTGAAGGGGGCGCACGGCCAAGCATGAAAACAGGACGACACAAACCTTTGTTCAACACTGCAACACCCGAGGGCCTGGCATGAACCTGTACCATGAGCATGACTGCCTCCCTCGTTAAAGTGCCGTAAAACGTTATGATGGTCCGAAGTGAGCGCGCTGGCAACACTATGTCCGTCCCACGATGTGCCGTAACAGTCCCTCTATTTGTGATTCCCTTTGACTTTTACGGTCCCTGATACACAGGCCTCGCCCTAACGAGCAACTTTGCGAAGCGATTTCGAAGGCTGCGCTTCGACGCACGTTTCAGCCGCCTCCACGAGAGGCCGCGAAGTTCTCCCGCTTTAAACCCCATCCGCCGTGGATCGGAATAGGGATCGGATGGCGTAAATGCCTGTTGATGGGCCGAATGAAGGTTTGATTCGGCGTGCAAGCAGCTCTGGTTTGCAAGCGTCATGTCACCCCCCCTACGTGGCCGTGCACATGTTTCCACAGCGTGCCTTTGATTAGTCAGTCAAAGCCTGTGACATCTGGGAGGGGGGGGGGGCAACTGAGTCCAGATATCAAAGGGAAGACGATGTGGTTTAATCAGTCGTTTTTATACTGTATGTTTTAAACATTAAGGAGGTGTGTTTTTCACCGTCATCCCGTGCCTTTAAGTGTGGTTGGAGGGCTCTGTCCTCGCATATTTAACCCAGCTGCTTCTCTCCAAGCCTTTACCCCCCCCCCCCCCTCCTCCTCCCATGCCAGTCGATGAGGACGACACCCACTGTACACCGTTGTGAATGAAGGTCGCCAGTGATTTCAATTGTAATTAAAGATTTTATGTTTTTTAAAACGCTGGCCGACTGGCGTTTCCTTGGCCATGCCTGCGGCGCTCGGTAAAGGTCTGCGCTAGAGTTCAGAGACGGGCTCTGAGGACCGTGGTGTCCTGCCGGAACTCTGAGCGTGTCTCACGGGATGTCACAGCTGCCGTCGGCGCTTTGCGGCCGCCGCGTGTCAGCCGCTACGCTGTGCAAAGTGCAACTTTTAACGGGTTTGTGCCAAAGAGGAGGTAAGGCGGCTCTGTTTTCTCGTCCTCTCTTTACACACATAGATATAGACACACACACACACACACCCCAACCTCTCTGACCCTCTGTTCTCCCTTTTTAATCCATAACTATTGCATTCGGTGGCGATGACTGACCAATTCGTGATGATTGCCGTTGCCGACGTCTGTCAACTTTTGATCAAATCCGCAGAAAAAGATGATGATTACGTTGTGCTGCGCCATCATTGGGATCGTCGGGTTCTCCTACCTGTACAGCTTCTTCTCGTGAGAGCCTGAACACAGGTAAAGGCCCGATCTCCGCTTCAGTGTGTTTGGCCGTGCTGCGCCTTGAAATGTAACGCCGTCTCTGTGTGCCGTTTTTACAGGAAGGAGCGTCTGCGGAGAAAAAGTCACCCCGGTTGTGCCCCCTTCGAATTTTCCCTTCCCACTGTCAGAATCGGGTTAAAAAGTGAATAAACGTTTAAAAAAAATATACATGTGATTCGAACCATATCGGTCCTGTGCACGTCCCCTCCTATCGACCATTTGAATTTCAGTATTTTTTTTTGCTGTACGAAGTGTTTGAAAATGTGTTAGAATTGTGTCATTTATTTATTTATTCATTGATCGATTGAATCTATTTTCCTCAGCCCAGTCTGATTGTGAAAAAATCCAGATGGCTCGCGTCGGTTTTTGGGCCTGTAGTCTGCCGCCCCCTGCTGGTGCATGACGGGGACAGTCAGCGATACGTAGACAACCTGCTGTGTAATTATCAAGAAGCTTACATTCTTATCGATGTTAGGGTTTGTTTTTTTTAACATCATTCCTGTGTCCAAATCCATATACGCAACATGTACTTAATTCCGATCTCCGGTCCTAAGTATGAACTGCAGTAGTGTTTTTTTTTTCTGACTTTCTCGTCTCGATGTGATAATTTTATTACATTGTGTGTAATCTTGTGTGCGTATGCGTGTGTGCGTGCGTTCTGGCTGCTGAAATAATAACTGCTTTTCTTATTTGCAACGGCGCCTGCCACTGGCTCGCTCGCTGGCTGTCAACCCAGTAAAGCCTGTTATGTAATAAAAGATTTGTGTGCGTTGTAGCAAGTGTCCGTGCGTCTCTCCTCTCCATGTGTAGAGCGGGGCTCTACCAGCTGCTAGCAGGCTGGGGGGGGGGGGTGGAGGATTAGGGGCGGCGCTCCTCCCGCTCTCTGCCGTGCACACCCCTGCTCCACAGCCATGTTTAATTGTTGCCACTTTCAGTAGGCGTTGACGTGACGGCGGCTGTATGGCGGAGGATGCCCGCACAGCTCGTATCAAACACTTCCGTGACCTCGTTTCATCCCCCCCCCCCCCATCTCGCTGGGACTGAGGCAGGCCCCGCCCAGCAGTGCCCCGGGGGGGCGGGGCTCCGCTCGGGGTGCGCTCGTGTTCCGTTCTCCGTGCGGGGCGGGTGACGCGCTGCTGGGGGAATATGAAATGTGAATAAAAAGAACATACGGGATGTAAAGTTACAGGTAAATAGCGAGAGAACGATGTAGGCCGCTTCGTGTGAAAACGTAAAAGAGTTCGACTATAACACAAGGTGGGTATTACACATACACACACACTTAACAGCCCCACACACTCCATTCATTCACTCCTCCCACACATATATGAATATGTGTGTGTATGTGTGTAAACCCACACACAACAAAGAATCTTCTCTCTTAAATTCTGAATCGTGTAATTGCTCTAATAAATACAATTATCAAAATGTAAATATGGTACAGTTTGACGGAGACAACTATGAACATGGAAGGCAAATATTATTTATGTATATATTTTCTTTATGACCGTAATGGAAACAATTACATCGTGGCATTTAAACGTTCAAAATGTAAAATTATCATCATCAATCAAGATCTGTTTACCTGTCTGTGTCTATCCATCATCCATCCTGACAATCTTCGCTACTATTTCGAGTGACATTATGCCACTAGTTTCACTACTAGTAGCACTACAACCACTGCTACTATCACCACTACTACTACTACTGCTGGTCGTTAATCATATGAAATGCCGGTGAATGACTGCATTTCTTGAACGCGAGGCCAATGCTTTTTCCACGTTGAGCGTAACTTGCACTTTGGTCCGGTTTCACATTAGTGGTTGAAGCGCGAGCGAGAGATAATAACAACGCGTAAAAAACACACGGTTTCACCGGGAGCCCAAACCAAATGTCCCTGCACATTAACATATTGTAATGCCGTTTAAATAGCACACGCGGCGTCCAATGAGAGCGTCCCCGGGCCTGTCTATGGAGCGGTGTAGTAAATAGGGGGCTGGGCTCTCCGCTCTGCGTGTATGTGTGTGTTTTTTGACCAGCTGAAAATGGCGGCTCGAAGCGTCGACCCGTCCTAACTTTATCTCACAATAACAAACACAACACAGACACACAGCCGCCGCTGTCACCTAACATGGGGAGAAACTTTGCACAGACGCCTCGGGAGCTCTAGCTGGGAAACTTTACTCTGACCACTGACGTGACGGAGGCTCAAGAGGAGTTAAAAAAGCCCGCAGAGGTAACGGAGCTGATAAAGAAGCTTACTACAACGGCGGCTAGCTGGCTAGCCGAGCTAGCTAGCGCTAGCCTCCGACTTATGAAAGGGGGGCTGTGCTAGGATACGACACCCCGATAATGCACGCCAAATACCGTCAACTAAATGGACACGTAGGCGCGGGATAGTGGCGCTAGCTGCAGTTTTTCTCTCCCCACTGACACCAGCTCAGCCCCTGTGTGCTCAGTGTCGTTACCCGTAGCTTTTGACAGTGCTCTTGCTTAGCGTTAGCATGGCTGGCTAGGTAGCTGGGTTCGCACAGAGGGGTGAATGTCTGTCCCGCAGGGTGTTTAAATGTTTCCCCACCGAGTCGGTAACTCTCAACGCCTTAACGCGACGGCCGTGTTCGTTGTCTCTTCGCAGGGGAAGCCATGGAAGACCCCAACACACGGTACAGCGAACGCCTGGTGAGTAACTTGCCCAAGTGTTGACTTAGCCTCTCGGAAACACTTGTTTTTGTATTTACACTCGAGCCGCAATGTGCTTTATCCACACTCGCCCCCCCCACGAAATCCACGCCAGGGACTGTGCTTTAACATGACCCCTTTACCGAATGAATGGCCCATTCTCTGCAGGCGCTGAGAGGGAGGTCTGTCTCCTGTGTTGTTAGCCACCCCAATAACACGGGGATAATGAACTTGTCTTTTAGGACTTTTGGGTTCAAGAAAGTGTCAAGTTCACCCCCTGAGCCAGACACCATTTGTGCCCCGGCCTTCCACGTCTGTTTTCTGACTGTTAAAGGTCCCGTGCTGTCCAAAAAATGACTGCATGTTGCACACTTCCTTGTTGGTACTCTAATGAAATTGCAATTAGTCTGTTCACAGACGTGTGTCACGGTATCATCTATGGCATTACTAGTGTGCCATGCTCCCTATGGTTATCGATAAGCTTTGGAAACCGCGTTCAGGTCCGAAATCTAACCGAGGCAACCATATGAATGGTAGCAGTTCATTAGTTTTGACAATAACTCAGTTCACTCACAATCAACCCTGGACTGATGAAACATCATCGAGCTCCTTTAGGTGCCAATCAGTGTGCAGTGTGGTTATGAGAGTATTTATACAAGGCGTCAGAGTTGATATGGTACCACATTTAGTGGTAGAGAGGAGATGGGGGTGGGGAGATCTGAGAGCGGGGGTGTTGTGCTTGATCCATCTGTCTAGCCGAGCAGTTCTTGCATAGGATGAATGGCAGGGGGGGTTGGAGTGGGGGGGGTTAGTGTGTGGAAGATTAACCCTTGCTATTGTAGTGCTGTATTGTTTGGTTCCCACATGAACCTTGATTTGAGGAACGTTCTGACTAAGTGATTTATTGTGATTTTTTTCTTTTTTAATTGGCTGTCCTGGCTGAACATGTTAGTTTGGATTTTTTTTTTTAAAAGACAGCTTATGTTATTTATCATTATCGATTAGATTTAAGGGAACACCTTCCTTGGTATCGCCTCGTCCTGGAAATGCTCAAATTAAGGTGTTTGAAGAAATACACGAAAAAGACATTTCTTTATATCAATCCACATGGACATCATTATGCATCCATTATCTTACCAGCTTTGCGCCATAATGGTGTTGCTGGGCATTTGTAGTTGACCTAAAAGCATGTTTTTGAATGGTTGAGAGGAATCTGGAGTTCCCGGAGAGGCCACGCACACTTGCTTTTACTCGATGCTTGATCAACTCGGTGCTCGATCAAGTTGGATGGCCATTCATGTTATGCAGCCCCAATTATTGTCACACACTCACACACGAGCTCTCCGTTCATGTCCTCAGCGCACAGGCACACGGCGCCTCTACAAGGACGATGGCATCTCGGATGATGAAATCGAAGGCAAGCGAACGTTCGACCTGGATGAAAAGCTGGAGTGTGTCAGGTTTAACTCTGACCTGATCAAACACATGCAGGGCAAAGGTGGGACATTACGATATGATATGGTGTGATAAATGCTGTGAAGTCGGCTTTGTGCTTACTAGACGGGGATCTCCTCCAGATTTCACATTCGAGTACATCCAGAGAGAAGGGCTCAGGGACCCCATTGTCTTCGAGACAGGAGAAGGTCTTGGTATACAGTAAGTCACCACATTCGCCCGTCATTTCCGCCGAGTCTCACAGCTCTGGTCGTGAAGCAAACCGGCTCACAGAAGCCGTTTCGTCTCGTTCAGAGGAAGATGGCGATGAGGACTCTCTTTTGTCTCCTACAGAATGCCGGATCCCGACTTCAGTGTGAGCGACGTGAAGCTGTTTGTCGGTAAGTGACTGCATCAGCATCATGGCATCTCCGGTAGGGCCAGATAACGGAGGGAAAGGCGCCACGGCGGGGGGAGCGGTCGGCAACACCAAGAGCCTCTCTGTGTGGAGTTTCCTCCGGATGCTCGGCCCTAAAACATGCATGATGTTGATACACAATGATGTCACGGCCTCCCAAGATGGCGGAGATTTCCAAATTTCAGCCCGACCTGAAAACTTAGGACGGTGTACTTGACGATTTCGATTGCCCCGCTCTGGCCCGTGGAAGCCCGCTGAGTCGCCCGCCGTCTGATTGCAGGCAGCCGGCGCATCCTGGACGTGATGGACGTGAACACCCAGAAGGGAATCGAGATGTCGATGGCCCAGTGGCGGCGCTACTACGAGACGCCGCCCTCGGAGAGGGAGAAGCTCTACAACGTCATCAGCCTGGAGTTCAGCCACACCCGGCTGGAGAACCTGGTGAAGAGGCCCGCCTCGGTGAGGCCTCACACGCGCACACACGCACGCACGCACACGCCCCGGAAGGAGGTTCCGCGTGGCCGCCCTGCGTTAACCCGCTCGCCCGCGTCCTCCAGGTGGACCTGATCGACTGGGTGGACAACATGTGGCCGCGGCACCTCAAGGAGAGGCAGCGAGACTCCACCAATGCCATCATAGACATGCATTACCCCAAAGTGCAGAAGTGAGTGGACGCGCGGACGGCTGTGCGCTCCGGTCAGGACGGACCGAACCGAGTGTGTCACGCGACCGCTGCTGCGCCGCCCGATCACTGCCTCACTGTGTCCGCTCCTCCCCAGGTACTGTCTCATGAGCGTGCAGGGCTGCTTCACAGATTTCCACATCGACTTCGGAGGCACGTCGGTCTGGTACCACATCCTGCGCGGCGGAAAGGTCAGCCGGGACGCGCTCGAGTTCGGATCCCCCGGTGGACGGTAGACATCGTGGTTTCCAGTCAGGTACTGAGATGACTCCGCTTTGTGTGCTTTGGCCGCAGGTGTTCTGGCTGATCCCCGCCCACCCCACAGAACCTGGACATGTATGAGAACTGGGTCTTATCAGGCAAGCAGGGGGACATCTTCCTGGGAGACAAGTGTCACGACTGCCAGAGGATACAGCTCAAGCAGGGCAACACTTTCATAATCCCATCAGGTCAGACATCAGACGTCAGGCTTCCAGCACCTATACCGTCTGCTAGGACGCGCCTCCATCATCCTGTGTGTCTGTGTCCCAGGCTGGATCCACGCCGTGTACACCCCGGAGGACACGCTGGTGTTTGGTGGCAATTTCCTGCACAGCTTCAACATCCCCATGCAGCTCAACATCTACAGCATTGAGGATCGCACGCGGGTCAGCAGCAGCTCACGCACCCGCTCAGACGTTGTGATGACCGGGCTGCTTTAAGTCTCAGTCACGGCAGTTACTCTGACAAAGTTACTCTAAAGTTACTCTAACGCAGGCCTGACACTTGTGTCAGGCGTGTGGTCCGTGGCCAGCAAACATCAGAGGCGGGGGCTGTTTACCGACACCGTATCTTCCTCATCCCCCCCCCCCAGGTGCCCTCAAAGTTCCGCTACCCCTTCTACTACGAGATGTGCTGGTATGTCCTGGAGAGATACCTCTACTGTCTGACCAACATCTCCCACCTCACTCCAGAGTTCCAGAAGTACTCCCTCGGCATCGGTGAGGATGCTCCAGCCTAAGAGAGCACGCCGCCCTTCCTCCTCACTTTCTGCATGGTTAACCTGTTTTGATCTCTCTCTCTCTCTCTCTGTCTCTCTCTGTCTCTCTCTCTGTCTCTCTCTGTCTCTCTCTCTCTCTGTCTCTCTCTGTCTCTCTCTGTCTCTCTCTGTCTCTCTCTCTGTCTCTGTCTCTCTCTGTCTGTCTCTCTCTCTCTCTCTCTCTCTCTCTCTCTCTCTGTCTCTCTGTCTCTCTCTCTCTCTCTCTCTCTCTGCCTCTCCAGGACTAACTCAGGCCGACCTGGAAAGCTACCACGCTGGGAACGCCACGTCCAGCGAGGTGGACAGCGACGAGGACGAGGACGACGAGGACTCCGTGAAGATGGAGGAGGACGAGCTGAAAGAAGAGCCGGAGCCCCCGAGGGAGGTTCCCGCCCCCAGGCACGTGCTGACCACCTTCGAGCTGGAGGGGCTGTCCAACCTGCTGGGGAAGCTGGAGGAGCTGCCACCCCAGAAGAAGTGTGTCCCGGCGGGCATCCGCAATCCCGCAGCCCTGCTCCACGACATGAGGGTGGGTGTCTCCTCCAGTCCACAGTAATTTCACCAACACGTTACTGCCCCCCCCCCCCCCCCCCCCCCCCCCCCCCCCCCATACTGGCTTTCTGGGATGCTGTTTATTGCCACGTGACTGATTAGCCCTTGTGTCTTTATCAGGCTGTTCTGAAGAAACATGCCAATGACGACCCCAAACTGTCCTACACTGGAGAGCCGATTGTCAGGTGGCCAGAAAGGGTGAGCAAACAAACAAACAATGATAGTGATGTGAAACAATGATGATGAGGTGATCTGTATAGTGTCGCTGCTATAATTAGCTTTAAAGTGTCGGCACTGGTAAGTCCTGATACATTTCATTTAATAATTGTTCTGAATCACTATTTGATATTACAGGTTATTGCCATTCACACGTGTTAGCCAGAACTTACTATTAGTCTTACTAACAGATAAAAGCCCCTGGAGACTTGGCTGTATTTGGTTACTTCACTCTAAGTGTGATTTCCAACCTATTCCTACCTAGTAAATAAAGTGTTTCCAAAGTGCACATCGCTATGGCCATTGTAATCATTGTAGTTATATTACTTGTTCTGTGTCTTATCCATATCTATCTAATGGATCTAAAATGGAAAGGAAACAAAGCTGCATTGAGTCCAAGTAGCATAATTGGTATGGACTGGATCCGTGTTTTTGTTGGAGTACGTTTTCTCCACTTCTTCATTCATGTTCTCTCCCGAATGTCCCATGATCCCAAATGATCACGGGCCAGCCTCAGGTGTGCAGGTGTGCCACCCTAAGGTTCCTCCGGCATCTCGCTGACCACCCCCCCCACCCCCCACCCCCCCCCTCCGCCTGTCTCGCAGCCGTCGTGGTACCAGCCCCCGACGCCCCCGCCCGCCGTCGTGTGCCGTCCCCGGCTGGCCCCCGGCCTCCACAAGCCCCTGGGCCAGCGGCCCAACAAGCGCTCGTCCATCAACGCCCTGAGGCGCCGGCGCGTGCGGTGCAAGCGCTGCGACGGCTGCTGCCGGAAGGAGTGCGGCACCTGCCACTACTGCCAGGACATGAGGAAGTTCGG